>JAMXBD010003308.1:0-127505 GCA_024138025.1 Combretum micranthum
ATTTAGTTTGTGACACGTGGATTTTCTTTAAAAAGAAATGGTGCAATTTCTAAAAATGGTCTTAGATGTCAGAAGTTGAATAGAAAGTTTTTCTAAATTCTATTTGATTCCTTGGTTTGGTTTGGTATTTATTTAAATTAAATTATTTGTTAAAAATAGATACAGATAAAAAATAAACATATTTAATGATAAACAGATCAAACGGACCAAATGCAAATCAGACATAAATAAGATGCTATCAGATACAAATATAAATATATATGAAAATAAGATAATCCAAACGGACCCTAAAAACACTAAAACCTTGCTACGACATCTTAAATGATATCTTGCTTGCATTCTTCCTATAAATTCTAAACTTTTAGCTATAATAATGTAAAGCCTCAAGGGGACAATATTTTTTATTATTTTCTATTTAGCCGAGCTAGTATTTCAACCCATATTACAAGTTGGTTACATGCACCACAAGTGTATTCTTTTAAATTTTTGCAATTTACTGTTTTGATTTTAATTTTGTACCATTCAATTTCTTTACCACTATTCCACCATTGCAGTTCGAACAGAAAAGAGGCTATGTAACATCATCGATTGAATGCTACATGAAGCAATACAACGTAAGTGAAGAACAAGCAGAAGAAGAAATTCGTAAACTAGTAGCTCATTCTTGGAAGGACATCAACGAAGAAATCCTTCGTCCATCATGCCGCTTTCCGATGTCTGTCGTATTGCGAGTTCTCAACCTAGCTCGAGTAGCTGATTTCATGTATAAGGATGAGGATCACTATACTAATCCCCACATAATGTTGAAAGAAGTTATAACTTCTTTATACGTTGATCCTGTTTCGATATGAAATTAATTACCCGTAGTTTCCTTTGTAAGATGTATCTTTGTGTTGAATAAACACAACAATAAAATTGGGTATTAGAAATAAAATTTCTATCTCTAAACATAAATTTATGTCGCAATAATTATCGTCGCTAATTGCCTTTATAAAAATATAATTTTTTCATCATAGAATTTTCATTTCTAAAGATTAATTTTCTTATATTATACGAGTAATTTGTATCGCCCTTTCTCATTTTGATTTGGAGAAAATTACATACTAACAATTAGGCCTTGAAAGATATCTTTTAAGCGGAAAATATATCATGTGTACTCGAGATATTTAATGTGCTTATTTAGAAGACCAAAGCTGAAATTTGTTTGTATGCAAAACACGACAAACCGAACGCGTTTGAATAATGCATGTGAGGGTGTGCCTTTAAACGGATCTATTTAAATTGTTTGAATTTTTTTATATTTTATTTGAATTTGATTTACATCTCTATTTTACATATATTCGATACGTTTAAAAGTAAAATTATTTATTTTTTATTTATATTTATTTTTTAACAAATATTTAAAAATAATAAAAATGTGATAACAAACCAGAATAAAAAAGATAAAACAAATGAAACAGACCCATTAATGTACTTCCGACATCGAGCATGTGGAAATGTACAATGGTAAGCATGCATTTCACCTGCATAGCAAACCGACACACCGTGTTTTTCCCCGTCGGCGACAAAAAGATTCTGCACATAATAACTTAATTATAATCCCCCGTTCTACGTAAATTCTATATAAAATATACCTTAATAAATATGGTATATTTATATAAATTAATGCAACTAATAATTTAAACAATCAATACTTTAAAAATTAGATGAATATTGTTGCGTTAAGAAACTTACATAAGTATATATTACATATTATAATTTCTATGACTATTTATGATTATATAAAACATTTAGTATTTAACGGAATTATAATATTTTGAGTTATGAAAATACAACTTCATATGCTGAAGGTTGCATTACTGTGCCTAGTTATGCATAATTGGCAACTTTTCGACAAATATTATTTTTTTATATAAAAAGTATACTTTTCTATTAATGAAAAAGTGTAAAATGATAAAAGTAGTAAGGCACATTCTAAATGAAAATATGTGAATAATAGAAGCTTTTGGCCAAAAGAAAAAAAAAAAAAAAGATGAAAAGGTCTAAAAGGAAATTGAAAAAATGTGGAGTTGTGTTGGGTATAAGTTTATGAGTTACTAAAAGTTAGTATTGATGTGGTGGTATGAAAATATAATATTAAAAATATAATGAAAAATCTTATTGGCTTTAAGGAAAATATATACTGAAGGTTCCAAATATATATATTATAATAGAAATGATAGAGGTAAGATATAGTCTAAAAAATACACAATAATTATAAAATTTGTTATATACGATAAAGTTGGAAAATAAACTATAAGTGTAGAGACATGAATTGGTATTTACTATTTTAAAGTGAACACCATAATATCAATTTACATAAAATGAGAAGGGAATGAATAGCAATTCATATCAAGTGATTAAGCTAATAGTGGCGAACAACCTACTCTCTCTCTCTGTCTCTCATATTTAAACAACATGGAAACATAAAATCTTTTATTTTTCATGCAATAAATTATTTTCTGTTATAAAATCTTTCATAAAATAAATTATGGAATTATCACTACTGTTAATAAATTATTTCTTTTAGAAGGAATAAATTAATTTAACAATTGAAATTACCCAAAAATTCCTATGTTGTGTTTGGTAGGCCCGAATAGAATCACAATTCCATTTCTTATGTTTGAATGCATTTTAAAAGTCAGAATCACGATTCCTTAAAATCAACGATTCCAACTTTAAGGGAGAATTCGATTCCGCCTTTGAAAATACGGAATCGTGATTCTATTCCAGCTTCATTAATTGTGCAAAGTGTAATTATCGTTTTATCTTATCATGTATTTTTATTTTTATTACTAAGAACAATTTTGACAAATATACTTTATATTCATTTCATTCCACGTAACCATCCAAATATAAAAATGGATTTGTCATTCTAGAACTTATTGTATTTCGATCCATTCCATTCTAAACAATTTTGCGTACCAAACATGACACTAATCTACTTGAATATATTAAATAGGGATAATATAAAAAAGAGTACCCGAACTTTTGCAAAAATTCAATTAGGTATTTAAAGTTTGGTTTTGAACAATTTGGAATCTAAAACAAGCTATCGCGTAGTTTTCCTACCTGAATCGAAACTTAAAGTAGGAAAAATGTATGTAAAAATTTGCTTCAGGTACCAAATTGTTCAAAATCAAACTTTAAATACTTGATTGAACTTTTTGCACAAAGTTCAATTATCAAATTATTCAAAACCAAACTTCAAGTATTTTATTGGACTTTTCGCAAAAGTTTTAAGTACCATTTTTTACATTAACCCCATTAAATATATTAAACTATTAGTAATGTATTCCCATGTTATAAGAATTACTAAAATTATAAATTAATCATATAACAAAAGATTAAAAGCATTCAATTTCATATTAGGGTTAATATCACAAATTATACTTGAACTTTTACAAAATAATAAATAGGTATCTAGACTTTTAAATTGATCAATTTAATACCTTAATATTGAAATTGATTAATTTAGTACTTGAAAAAAATTTTCATGCATATCAAAATACTTCAATCAAGTTCTTTCATATTAAATTCATCAATTTCAAAATTTTTCATGTACTAAATCGATCAATTTTAAAGTTTAAATACTTAATTGCATACTTTGTTAAAGTTCATGTACATTTTTTATATTAACCATTTCATATTTTATATGAGAAGATATTCTTTAAAATGAGATGTTTTTAATTTAATTTCAGTTATTGGCCAAAGAAGTAGTAGTACAAGGGAAGAGACCCCTTTTGATATCTAAATTTTGATAAAGTAGACAATTAGGAATGTAAACTTTTAAAGAGTCAAATTCAATACCTAATTAAACTTTTCATGTACATTTTCACTACCCACTATTTTATTATTTCTTGAAGTAATTGTTATGTGTTGAGCAAAGATTGAGTAGGGTAGTGTTTAGGAGTACAAAAAGTTCAATTAGGTATAAAATTGGACTTTTTAAAAGTCACATACATATAATTGTTCATTTTGTCAAAATTCAAGTACTAAATAAAGCATTTTTCCACAATAATAATATATTATGATTACACATTACAACAACTTCATTGATTTATTATTTTCCCACAAATATAGATGGATTATCGACACAGAGCATCTATTTATAGTGCTTATTGAAGATTCACATGGTGCTTGCGAGATCTAGTAGTAATCAATAGTCTAATCATTGAGATGGAATGGTAGCTATGTGAACTGTTTAATCTCATATAATTACTGATAAATTTTTTTTTTTTTTGTTGATAGTTTTATAAATACTATGTAACATTTCCACTTAATACTAGCTTGCCACTCATCTAAATAACTAACGTATTACACTCTTTTTCCATTAAGATTCTACTGTTATTCTATAAATAATCGGTGGGACTCATCTTGTAGAAGGCACCACAATATGATCGAATACATATGGTCCACAGGTCCACTCTCTCCCTCTCTCCTGCTATAACATGTCGTATTAAATATTAATTAATGGCTGATTTTATAATACATATATAAACTAATGGAAGGGCATACAAACGGTAAATAAGGTTAATGAAAAGAAAAAAAATTAATCAGTAACTTTATTTACAAGTGAAATGGACGAAAATGAAAGCGTTTTTTCATTTGGGGTTTCCAACCGACACACCATTAATTAGACAACTTCCCTTATGTTTCAATACATATAGATCTTGAGCACCCTCAAATTTCATAAAACATGTCAGGAAAGGGGTTGAGGCAGGAGATCAATTGTAATCCATTAACCTTATTTTATTATAGCTTCTAATGCACATCGACAAATGTGGCAGTGGCATTGAGTGTACTTCCATTAACCCTATTTACCGTCCCCCTTAGGCAATGCAGTGTGCTCAGAAAATCTGTATTTATCTGAAGGGGTACCCTGAAGACTCAGTTTGTTTCATGAAGAGACAGACAACGACAGTAGGGGGATCTCTGCATGCCTTCCTTCCTAGATACTAAATACAAAAACAACAACTCCACCATATATATATATATATATATATTATATCTTACAATGCTACTGGTTGCTATATATATAATTCATTTCAAGTACAACTAACAATTCCACAAATAGTCCAAATCAATCACATGTACCAAAGAGATTAATGGACTGAAAAACTGGTTATCAGAAACTGAATTTGTGATAGTAACGTGCTCTTACATATGGCTTGGCCAGTCCTTCTCTTCATGTTTATCTTGAACGAAACGCTTGCATGCCACTTTCTAGTTTCAAACAGTGAATAATGATAACAAAGGATAACGCTGAAATGATATTTGAACTTAGATGAATATGTAATAAGATATTTAAATTTTGAAATTAATTAATTTAATACTTGAAAACCTTTTCATATATATCAATAATATTATATCTATCGAATCAACTAATACCATCCAATGCAACGTTTCATAAAATATACTATTAACGTATATAAAAAGCTATTTTAAGTACTAATTTGATCATTTTCAAAATTTAAGTATTAAATTTATTAATTTCAAAGTTTGGATACTAAATTACATATTTTAACTATTCACTATAGTAATTCTAATAATTATGATTTATCAAAGTTTAGATATTATTTGAACATTATCCTTTTAAATCATTATTCACTATTTGAAAATATTTTAGGACTTTGGAAAACTCCAATTATTTAGATTATTTGAACTCACTTAATTTTTTATTTTGACTACTTGATTTTAGAACTGAACAACGGTATGGTATAAATGAATTGTGATCCTGGTGGTTGAATAACTAAGATGATCTGCATATGAGAATATTATGTCGTTTTCTTTTTGGCCCTCAGAATTTAGATGCTCCAATCAAACCCTTGATAGCATATTAGAATGGGAATAGACCTTGATGTTTCCGATTGTGTTGTTTCTAGTAATGAATCATATGAATACCCTCAAGCTAATTGATAATGCTTAAGTTAAGTGTTTGTTTGGATTGTCTAATTTTCATCCTATCTTATATGTATTTGATTGATTTATGAATGCAAATATTTATTTTTTATCTATATTTGTTTCTTGACAATCTATTAATAGATATCAAAATAGCGATTTTATTGTGTAACCATATCTATATAATTTGTAGAATTATATAAAATCGTGCAAAACCTGTAAAATCGTAAACTTGCAAAATTGCATATCTTAATTCATAATTATATCTAGAGTCTGTATCTTAATAATTTTTCATCCATTTTAATTAAGGAAAAATATATAAAATCATAAACTTATAGAATCGTATATTTAACTCATGATTTTAACAACCATACATCTATTTAAAAATAATAAAAAAAATATGCTAAAATGACTAGAAATAGATGAAACAAACAACTTAATGGACACTATTATACATCACAACTCACTATGCATGCAAATGTGATTAATATTGGCTATATACTAAAGTTCCTTATGGAACTAATAAAATTACTTCCATTCATAACATATTATCTATATCAATATTATTAAAGTAAAAAACACTTAGCTAATAACCTTGTGGCCTAGTGGTATTAAAAAACATGGATATAAAAGTTACTAATTAAAAGAGAGAAAAAAAATTAAACCAATAGAAATATATACAAATATATATAAATATATATATGTAATTTTATAAAAACGTATATATTTATAAAATGATAAATTGAATAATTTAATTTGTTTATTTAATTATCCTCTAATAACTTTTGTGTGATGGATTGATATCATATTTTTATTATTTTCGAATAAATATTTGTTAAGAAACAGATACCGATGTAAAACCGATAGTTTTATGTATAAAACAACTAAACGATATGATACAAATATGATATAAATAAATTATAGATATAAACTAAATATAAAATATAACACAAACCTTATATATATATATATATATATATATGAGGTCAAGCAGAAAAATATTTACTGTCCTCATTTTATCTCATCAAATAAATAGTTGATACATATCAAGTTAATTAGAAAAATAAAATCATTTTTAAAATAAAGTAAACAATCACTATCACTTTATATAAATTTGATAATTTGATAATAAGTTATCAAACTCACGATTCTATATTGGATTGTTAAGGATATGTAAAATTGGAATGTAGATTTAAAATGTAGAAACTTAAGTTTCTACAACTTATACAAAATAGCTTTAAAAAAACTATAAATATATTTATAAAAGTTGTAAAAATTTTGATCTACATAATGTATGTAAAAAAATAGATAAATTAAGTTCTCTTTTTTGTAATAACTCTTAATCCAAAATAACACAAGGAAAAAAAACAATAGTTCTAGTCAAAATTAAATTCTTTTATATTATTTGTTTGAAAAAAATTACCAATTGAATGAGGATATAACTTTTCAACTTAACAAAAATTTTAAATATATAAAAGAAATAAATAAGTCTTCTTATATATTTTACAATTATAACTCAACTTAAAATTTTAATTTTAATCACTATGGATGAGCCTTTCCTTAAAGCACAAGCCACTACAAGAAAATTGACTTGTAAAGCCAAAAATTCTATGATGAGAAATTGAGATACATTAACTTCTATCTCTATAAATAAAACGGAGTTTTCTTGTAATGATGAAAATATGGATTGAAACAATCAATACATAAGGGATGGCCTAGGTTAGAGTCTAGGCAGTTTTTCCAAATTTTCCAACAAGATCCTTCGCATCATGAACCCCAATCAATGAAACATAAAAACTAGGAAATTTGTTATCTACCTTCTTCAGCCAAGAGATCAACACCTAATTACTTATTTAATTATGTGGACCAAAAGAAGTTACTAAACATATAATAAATCAAACTCCAAATCTTAAATAGCTTGAAATTGATCTTACCCTATATGATAAATCTACATACTACCTAAGACTTCTTTAACTTGTTTCTCCAACAAATCAAGAAATTTTAAATTACTATGCTAAACATTTGAATTAAATCTATAATTAATTAAATATATAATGAATCTCACCAAAACTCCTTCAGATTTTTTACCCAAAATTTCACTGCCCTACACTTTATCTTCGATAGAGCTTGATTGGTCTAAGAAAAATTTTAAAAATTTAAAAAAAATAAAGAAAAGGAAAATTTTTAAAGACCCTTAGTAGCTCTTCATATTAAGAGTAAGGGCAACAGGGATATAATCATTTTAACGATTCAAGAAATTTTTAATATGGCTCCATTGATCTTTCTTTAAACTAATTCTTTCTCAACATTTTAAAATCTTGCCAATTAACTAATCTGCTAATCATATATTATATAATCAACTAGGGACATATGGGTAATTTACGTAACCACTCTTAAGGAAATATCTTTTAACCATTTACAAAATTACACACAATTATTTATTAAATTTGGGGCAATTTAGTTATTAAGCTTGGAAAATATTTTAGGACTTTGGAAAACTCCAACTATTTAGATTATTTGAACTCACTTTATTATTTTTATTTTGACTACTTGATATTAGAACTGAACAACGGTATGGTATAAATGAACTGTGATCCTAGTGGTTGAATAACTAAGATGATCTGCATATGAGAATATAAGGTGGTTCTCTTTTTGGCCCTCAGAATTTAGATGCTCCAATCGAACCCTTGATGGCATATTACAATGGGAATGGAACTTGATGTTTCCGATTGTGTTGTTTCTAATAATGAATAATATGAATGCCCTCAAGCTAATTGATTATGCTTAAGCTAAGGTTTTGTTTGGATTGTCTGATTTTCATCTGTATATCTTATCTTTTTTGACTTATTTATGAGTAAAAATATCTATTTTTTATTTATACATATTTCTTGACAAGCATATGTTGATGGTTATCAAAATTGTTATTTACAATTCACTCGTATATGTAGAATCGTACAAAACCGATAAAATCGTAAACGTATAGAATTGTATATCTAAATTCATAATTCTACCCAAAGTTCGCATCTTAATAATTTTTCATCTATTTTAATTAAGAAAAAACATATAAAATCATAAACTCATAGAATCATATATTTGACTTACCATTTTGATAACCACACATTTGTTTGAAAATAATAATAAAAATAAAGATACTAAAACCATTAGAAACAAATGAAGCAAACAACTTAATGGACCCTATTATATACATCGCAGCTTAGTATGCATGCAAATGTGATCAATATTGGTTATATACTAAAATTCCATATGGAACTAACAAAATTACTTTCGTTCATAACATATTATCTATATCTATAGTATTAAAGTAAAAAAACACTTAACTAATAGTCTTGTAGTCCAGTAATATCTTTCCTAATTTTTTATATAAGGGTCTTTGATTTGAATCCTCCTCTCATCCATTATAATTGAAAAAAAAAGATAAAAAAAAAAGTGCATGGTGTCTTTACTGCTTATAAATTGAAAAATATTTTTAAAAAGTGATTCGTATCATGTAATTATAAGGCGTTATATTAGATGATATAGAGAAATTTTATTGGATATTAGAAATAAGTGAGGTTAAGAGGCATGAATATAAAAGTTACTAATTAAAGGAGGAAAAAAATTAAACCAATAGAAATATATGCAAATATATAAAAATATATATATAGATAAATTAAATAATTTAATTTATTTGTTTAATTATCCTCTAATAACATTCATGTGATGGATTGACATAGTATTTTTATCATTTTCGAATAGATGTTTATCAAGAAATAGAAATCGATGAAAAACTGATAGTTTTACTGATAAACTGATCAAATAAATATAATAAAAATATGATATAGATAAGTTATAGATATGACCAAATATTGACATAATATATACCCTATATATGTATATGAGGTCAAGCGAAAAAATATTTGATGTCTCAATCCTATCCCAATAAATAGATAGTTGAAACATGTTAAGTAAATTTAAAAAATAAAAATATTTTTAAAATAAAATAAATAGTTATTATTATATATATAATACGTGATAATTATTTATTAACTAAAATAGAATAAAAATAATAATTCTAAAGACAGCAAATTTTCATTTAGGTCAAGCTTTGCGACTTTATCCGCTCGACCTGTTTGCCCGGACGACAAGTCTTTGTCTCGAGGACAGTGCAATCCATAAAGGTTGTCTAATTGAATTGTTGTTTAAAAAAAAATCAATAGTTGAATTCTATGTGCGTTGGACCTATATTTAATTATATATATATATGTATATATATATCCACCTACGCCATGCCATTCCACCACGCTAACGTTACTTTTTACCAGAGATTGGTGCTTGATGGGACCCCAGGCCTACGCAAAACATGACTTAGGACTAAAAGTGTGTACATTTATATAGTTAATTTATATAATCGTCCCATAAATTGGTAATTGGTCTTTTTGTTGACTAAATGATATTTCATTAATAAGTCTGCAGAATGCGTAGACAAGGGTTCCAATTCCAAATCTATATATTGCTTTTCATCAGAAGTTGATATTAGAGAGTTTGGCCGATATAATGCAACAGGGAAGGTGTTTATCACAAATTTGATTTAGTTCAGCTCGGATTCAAGCTGGGAACGCACGGAATTATACAATATTGAATACAAATATTGTAATGAAGTTGTTTTGTAATTTTTCTGTATATCTTTGATTTCCCACTTACACATATATATAGTATGTAATGTGTGCTTCTCTAACAAATAACAGAAAATAATTGAGTGGCATTTATAAAATTTGCCACATCAATTTAGTTGTAACAATCTAGATATGAGAATATTCTATTAAAATACTATACTTATTTTTAGGATAGAACCAACTAAATGAACAGGCCAAGCCCATCCAATATTGGTTACATTTAATTTGTCTAGCCTTAAGTATTGTGAGGCCCATCCGCACCCAAGCCCATTCGTTCTTCTGTCTGACCGTATCTCTGTCTTCCAACCAGTCTTCCACTTCAGTCACGCACTATCTCTCGAACACTCCTTCTACTCGACATCTATTTCTTTTCCTTCCTCCTTTTCAAACCCTAACTCTCCTGTTTCTTCCAAATAATTCAACCCCGTAACATTCCCCCCTTCTTCAAACTCCCTTGTCCACATGGGGCTATGAGGAAACCGGTGTCTTAGCTCGCTGGCAAACTATCAGGTGGCTTCCGATGGGGATAAATGTTTCCAAGAGATAAGTAGCGTCGTGTCAGCTTTGTCTTTTCTTTTCACAATTTTTCTGTCTAAAATTGGATGCGGCTCTAATCCTTGTTCTTCATGTATTACAGGTAGAGGAGAGACCCGATCTAGTGAGGGGCCATAGTAGGGTTTCAACTGGGAAACGTGGAACGTGGAATGCACTGTTGAATCTGGTGCAAGAGCAAGTCGGTAAGCTACTTTCCCTACTTGATCTAGCACTTTATAGGGTCCGTAGTATTTTTGAGCTAGTTTTTGTACCCTATGCTGCTTGAGTGATCCTTGTCTGTACGGCTGGAGTTTTAACGGTACCCAGTCTCTAATTTGAAACTCACGATCACTTCTTTTTCTATCACACATGTTTCATACGTTGCTAAGCACGCTTGAGATGAAATTTGAGCATGCAAAGCATGTCCTCCCTGGTGGTTAGCATAGTGTCCACCATCTCATTTCTGGAATCCCCAGGAACATAGGGTAGATGTAATGGTGGGGAAAAACCATAAAGAATGTAGAAAGGAGTATATTTAGAACTAGTATGGTAGTTGGTGTTATACCACCATTCTGCCAGAGGTAGAAAATGACTCCATCTCCTAGGATATTCCCTTGTCATACATCTAAGATATGTCTCCAAACACTTATTAACCACTTCATCTGGCGATCCGTATGGGTGGTAAGAAGTTGAAGATTGAGTGAAATTCCTTGCAAACTAAGGAATTCCTTTTAGAAAGTGCTCACAAAGATGGGATCCCTGTCAGTAATGATAGTTTCGGGCATCCCATGTAACTTGTAGATGTGTTTCAAGTACATCTATGCCACTTGAAGTGCGGTATAGGGATAAGCTAATGCCAAGAAGTGGGCATACTTGCTCAACCTATCTACTACAACAAACACCACTTCCTTTCCATTAGATTTGGGCAGTCCCTCAATGAAGTCCATGGTGATGTCTTGCCAGCATTCCTTAGGTATAGGCAGAGGTTGTAGTGGTCCTGGTGTAGCTACATTCTCAAACTTGTATTTCTGGCAGGTATCACAATTCCTCACGAATTGTCTTACTAGCCTTTCTAGTTTAGGCCAATAGAATACCGAGGAGATTCTTTCGTAAGTAGCATGTACTCCGGAATGTTCTCCCAGTACTCCTCCATGATACAGCTGTAACAACTGTTGTCTCAATTTTTCAGAAGGTCCCAATACCACTCTTCCTTTCCTTCGCAATATCCTTTGGTCATAACTAAAATGTTTGACCTATTTACCCTCCTTGAACTGCTCAATAACCTTGCCATACCCCTGGGGTAAGTTCCAACTTTCTTTAATGGCCTCTAGGAATTCTAGTATTACTGCTTGAATGGAAAGGTGATCAAGACACATACCCTCTCGTCTAGATAAGGCATCAGCTGCTGTATTGGTGGTTCCATTCTTGTATTCAATGGAATAATCTAACCCGAGCAACTTAGCGAGCCACTTTTATTGGCTGGAAGTCACTAAACGTTGTTCAAGTAGATATTTAAGACTTTGGTGATCAGTCTTGATCACAAAAGTCCTTCCCACCAAGTAGTATCTCCATTTATCCACCGCATAAACAAGTGCTAACAACTCTTTTTCATACACTGACATTCCTTTATGTTTAGGTGCAATGGCTTTACTGATGTAGGCAATTAGGTGATGATCCTGCATTAGTACTACCCCAATTCCATCATGGCTAGCGTCTGTCTCCACAGTAAACTTCTTGTAATAATCCGGCAATTTTAAGACAGGAGCCTTGACTAATGCCTCTTTTAGTTGGACTAAAGCTTTTTGAGCCTCTTCAAACCATTTAAATTAGTCTTTGTGAAGTAGGTTAGTGAGGGGCCTAGCCATAATTCCGAACCCATGTATAAACCATCTATAATATCCTGCTAACCCCAGGAATCCACGCAATTGTCTAACATTGGGAGGAGCTAGCTAATTAACAATTGCTTCTATTTTCTTTGGATCGTTGCCACCCCACACTTGGTGATAATATGTCCCAAGTAATCGATCTGTTGAACTCCAAATACACACTTGCTGCGTTTGAGATACAACTTCTCTTTTCTCAACACAGTTAGCACAGTCCTCAAATGAGTCACATGTTGCTCCAAGTTAGGACTATATATCAATATATCATAAAAAAAAAACAATACAAACTTCCTTAAGTAAGGTCGAAACAGATCATTCATCAAGCCTTGGAATGTGGATGGTGCATTGGTCAGCCCGAAGGGCATGACTAAGAATTCATAATGCCCATCATGTGTGTGAAATGCTGTTTTATAAACGTCGTTCAGGTGCATTGAAATCTGATGATAACCCGAACGTAAATCCAATTTGCTGAAGTAACATGCCCCATTTAGTTCATCAAAAAGATCTTCAATTATAGGAATGGGGTATCTATCCTTCACTGTCTGTTGGTTCAAATTCCTATAATAACACACATTCACCATGTATTGTCCTTTTTCTTCACTAGTACTACTAGAGATGCAAAAGGACTGGAACTAGGACGTATTACTCCACTTAACAACATTTCTTTCACCATATCTTCTAGGACAGACTTTTGGATAGTAGAATAACGATAGGGTCTCAGATTGACTGGGGTAGAATTGTCTTGTAAGTGGATCCTATGATTACAAGATCTGTTTGGAGGTTACGAATGCGGTTCCTCAAACAGTTCATTCAATTCTTCCAACAATTCTATGATGTGTGGATGCACACACCTTTCTTCCCTATCCTCATTAACTACCATCAAATTAATTACAACCCAACATTGTACTTCAAGTGCAGACTTAGGAGTAGACAGTAGTAAGGACAATTCATATCAGTAATAGGAGAAATTACTCATTTTGTCCACTCAGAGTGCAAGTTGAACCCCTCCATTGGAACTCCATGCACAGCAATCTAAAATTCCACTGTACCGTTCCCAATGATACCAACCATGGCATTCCCAAAATGAGATCATATGCTGTCATAGGTAGAGCATACAGATCAGAGTGGAATTTCGCTCCTTCCATCGTCCAACGGAACTGTTGTACCATATAACGACTATAAATTTTAGCTCCATTAGCTAAATTAACAGTAATGGGTTCAACTGGTGTCATGTTACAATTCAATCCCTTAGCCAACTCTTCATCAATAAAATTAGCTGAGCTCCCAGTATCAATTAGGATATTCAGCTTCTTCTTTTTAAGAATCCTCTAACACATGCTGTGTTCCACATTGTGGCCATTATCTCCCAAAGCGCATAAGGTTAGTGAAGCTAAATCACTCTCCAACCTTTCGACCTCACTTCCCATCAATTCATCCTCCACTTCTTCCCCTTGACTATCTACCACCAGGACGTTCAATCGATTATTCTTGCAATTGTGACCAGGACTAAAAGGCTCATCACACTAGAAGCATTACTTCTTGCGCCTTTTTTCCTCCAATTCTTCTGGTGTCATTCTGAGTATTTCTAGGGTAGGTTATAGACGAGTTTGGTGGTTTGGGTTGGTTGTTCAGTGGTGAGTGATTAGGTGGGGTGGAACAGTTAGTGTTTAGGTGGTATGTAGTGGTAGAGTACTTGGGTGTATAGTTATGTGAGGATGCTGAGTATACAGGAGATCGGTAAGTTTGGATGGTGATTTGGTGGAGGTGAGGGTAGCTTCTTGAAGTTTGGCCAGGGTAATAGCTTGGTGTAAGGCATTTGGTTGAAACATACGGATAAGGTATTGAATCTCTGGCTTAAGGCTACTGAGAAAATAACTCACAAGTTGTAATTCTGTGAGCTGGTTTTGAGCTGAGAGATGCATGAATTGATCTAATTAATCCTATAAAACGTCCACCTGCTGAAGTTCCTTAAGCTTCGCCATTGGATCTTCATAAATCCGCTCGTTAAAATGAGCCATTAGGGCCTTGGTTAACTCTCCCATGTAATTAGAGTTGTTTTAGGCCTCAGTTTGGCATAAGAGGAGTACCATTCATATGGTTTTCCCTCTAGATGCATAATGCCACTCTAACCTTGAGATGCTCTAGAGTCTCATCCAGCAAGAAAAAATGCTCTACTTTAGATATCCACATCGTTAACCCTTCACCATTGAAAACTGGAAAATCTATCTTGGTGTTGCGAAGTGGAAGCTGATATCCACGAAATGTGCTATCTCCTGATAAGACATTTCCTGTCTCCTTGTCTATCACATCTGAACTCCCATTGCCCTTATAAAAGCTCATAGGAGTGCTGGATACAGGAGTTTTTCCTTTTAGTTGATTTCTCAACTCTTCTATGGTTTGTGATTGTTGTTCTAACACCATTTGTTGTTTTTGCTAGGTATCAGAAAACATCTTAACCCAGTTGTCCCGTTTTCCACTTGTTCCTTAATCAATGCTTTGATGACCTCCTCCACCCTCTTAGACTCCTAGTTCCTTCAGCCATTGCTCCTACTAATGGCTGATACCAATTGCAACAGGGAAGGTGTTTATCACAAATTTGATTTAGTTCAGCTCAGATTCAAGCTAGGAACGCGGATTATTAACAATATTCGAATGCAAATATTGTAATGAAGTTGTTTTGTAATTTTTCTGTTTATCTTTGATTTCCCACTTACACATATATAAGTATGTAATGTATGCTTCCTCTAACAAATAACAGAAAAATAATTGAGTGGCATGTGTAACAAATTTGCCACATCAATTTAGTTGTAACAACCTAGATATGCAGAATATTTATTAAAATACTATACTTTTTTTAGATAGAACCAACTAAATGGACAGGCCAAGCCCATCCAATATTGGTTACATTTAATTTGTCCAGCCTTAAGTATTGTGAGGCCCATCCGCACCCAAGCCCATTCCTTCTTTTCTGACCGTATCTCTATCTTCCAACCAGTCTTCCACTTCAGTCACACACTATCTCTCGAACACTCCTTCTACTTGACATCTATTTCTTTTCCTTCCTCCTTTTCAAACCCTAACTCTCCTGTTTCTTCCAAATAATTCAGTTGTAACATATATTCCTATTTGCTTTATAATTCCTATTTAAATGGTGGAAATATATTTCAACTATTTATTTGGTTACTTAATAAACGTATCAAATTTAAAGTTATAGATATTTTTATAAATTGATTCTTTGTCTAGCCATTAGGATTATAAATAATTTTTCATTAGGTTTTCTGTAATAGTAAGAAAGGTCAAGGGAAAGAAATCAATTTAATCATAAAAAATAGACATGTCTCGAAGTCGGGTCGAAATCGAGACTCGGCTCAAACCGACCATAGATTTACATGTATGGACTAGACCAGGCGGGGCGAATCATACTTGTAAGTCAAACCTATCTAGTCGACGGATCCAAGATGGGTGCATTTGTTGGACTCGTGGACTTGACCGGTCTATTTGGATTCACCCCTATAAATTAAAAAAAAATTAAATTAATGTAAAGGGAACAGATCAGACCCGTTCCGACCCGCCCCATTCCCTCCCTCTCCACCCCACCCCACCCCAACCCGAGATGGCTTCAGTTTCCTTTTTTTTATCCATAGGGAACATGTCTAATAAGGAAGGTGTAGATTTTCTTGATTCTTCTATAATCATGTTGTTTTCTGCATTACGTACACAATATTATGTCTTAATTGTTTGTGCAATTATTTATTCAAGATCATAAAATTATGAAGATTAAATTTTATGGTTCATAGTTATACATATGTACATGTATATTGTAGAATGATAAATATATGAAACTACTATTTGAACTTTGATATTCCTTTCTCTAACAAATTCATTGAGTTTAATTTTCACCTCTCTCAAGTTGTAATAGATGATAATCGGTTAAAAAAAATAGTAAAGGAAAAAAAAGACAATTATACATAATCAAATCGTAAACTTGCCATCAAAGTGGCAACAATCATAAATTTAGAAATATCAAACTCCTGGATAGGAGGTTTTTGTTGTAAGACAATCTTTATCGGTAGGTCTTTGAGGTTTTTTTTTTTTTTTAATATTAGATTAGCATCTTAAAGATCCCCTTCTATGCCGATAGCCTTATAACCTAGTGACATTTGATCTAGGTCCTCATCCTTGAGATACCAAGTTTGACAATCTTTATGTGGTCGCATTGTAATAATCTTGTAGTCCACTGGAAAAATAAAAAAAAAAAGGAAAAAAAGATCTCCTCTTATTAGAAAATTTTTTTACTTTATTTTAAGTTTTTCAATATATTTCCTCAAAAATTTATTGAAATATTTTTATGCATCACATACTATTATTAAGAGTCAGCCTTTATCACAACTGAAAAGGCAAAAAGAAAAAAAAAAAAAAAAGCATCTAGCATCTAATTTATATGATCTATGTACAAGTAATTAGGTTTATATATATATTATTTATTTTTCTATATTAGACAGCATAAAAAAAACACCACACAAATGGGAAAGGGGCAAAATAATAATAATAAAAGATACAGACCCTAGTGGAAAGGCTCTTCATTTGTACGTTTTGAAATCGTTTTCTCGCGTGTGAACATGTGTGTGCGCGTGTATATGTATCCGTCAGTCACTGCCTCATTTGGATATGAAAAGATATTCTACAAACCAATTAGAAACTATGATTTGATTGTTTGGGCATTTATTTTTCATTTATATCTTATTTGGATAAATTTTGTTTGTGTCACATGAGACGTTTGTATGTATATATATAAGATTAACTGTTAGTACTTACTTATTTAGTTGTCAAAGAATTAGTACCAATATGTTCTAAATACGTTGATATATGAAAATTTTATTAGTACTTACTTGCTACTAAAAAGTGTAATAAAAAATTTTATTCCAAAATTAGGAATATTTAAAACATATCTTACTTTCAATGGATAAAGGATGAAAAAAAATTGTCATTGGAACCCAATTACGATAAACTCTATTGATTCTATAATTTGTTTTTTAGAAAAATGTCATCAATGATACTTAAAGTTTGGTAAAATATACAATTATACATGAACTTTGAAATTGTTCATTTTCTTTCTTTCTTTTTTTTTTTCCTTTTACAGATTAAAATCGATCAATTTAATATTTAAATTTGAAAATAATCAATTTGGTACCCAAAAAACTAAGAAATTAATCAATTTAGTATCTAAAAAAATTTATTGGAGGTACCGTTAGTGTTTATGAAAAGTTCTATTAGATACTAAATTGATTAATTTCAAAATTTAGATACTAAATTGATCATTTTCAAAGTTTGAGTATCAAATTGTATATTTTATCAAAATTTAAACATCATTTATAATATTAACATTTTTTTTACATTTTTTATTGTTTATCATTGCTGAAAATCACAGTATTCATATGCCACACTTATATTAAGCATTTCTAAAATTTGGAATTAAAGCATATCTCGAATCCATTAGACCCTTGTGAAAGGATCCAAAACACTAAGAGTAATCAATCTGCTATCTCTTTCACATGATCATACAGTATGAATCGATATTAAGAAGGTTCTAAAAATATCCATAAAAGATTTGGTTGGATATTAATTTAACCACTTTAAGTTTAAGTAGCAAATTGAATTTATACATATATATATATAATTGGGAGTATATGCAGCCCATCGACATAACCTCAACCATCTAACTGTTAAAATAAATATAGTAATTAGAATATTAACTATTTTAATGATTCAATTATGATTAAATATGTTGTGAGCTGTTAAATAGAGACGAGATCAGTTCTGTCAAAATCAATGAGATAAACATAGAATTTCACCATAAAATTAGCTACTAAACTTCACATTTTTCCACATATTAATGCTTTACCGTCCCATAGTTCCTAATCCTATAGTTACTTCTTTTGTGTAGGACGTGGAAAAAAATCCGAAACATCAATGCTGAACTGCTTTTTAATGTCGTCTTCCTATAAGTAGATCCGTGCAAAGGCCGAAAAACAACTATATATACATATGCATTAGATCCATTTTCTGTACAGTGCAATCAAAAGGGAGAAATGCATTATAATAACGATTGTTCATCAATGAGTCCTCTTTATTGTTTCTTGCTACTGGGGTTTTTCCTAAATCCCTTATTACATGTGAGTGCAAACATCACTGTGCCTCTAAGGGCGGTAAATCTGGGAAATTGGCTTGTTACAGAAGGTTGGATGATGCCTTCACGCTTCAACGATATACCCAACAAAGATCTCTTAGTAAGTAGCTCAACTTATCTCCTAGACTTGATGTTCCTTGGATTTGCAGCCTCATTTTTTTCCTTAGTCAATTAATTCTCTCCAAATCTCTTAATGTTAAATGCTAATGATAAGTTTTGAAGTGGGTATCAAAAGTTGCAGAGCAGCTCTTCAGTGATAAATTTTAGGATCCTCTTGGGGCAGAGTATAGTGTTTGACTTTATAAAAGATTCAGAGTATTCACGTTCAAGGTTCTTAATGTGGATTTTTGTGTTAAGCATCTTGCTGGAGAGATTCTTATAAATGTGAAGAATTTTTTCAATTTTTTAGGCCATCTACAATGACTTCAAAAAATGGATTCTTTCATATTATTATTATTATTATTATATAAGTAAATGTATTATGTAAAGTAAATATGACTCACAAAAATATAAAAGGAAATAAAAAAATCTATATGAACAGCCTTATGAATAAATTTGTAATGTCCTTCAAGACGAAAGTTTCTTAAGATACCGATATAACACACTAAAACCTTATGAAGAGAAATTATGGATGTGGATGCTTTTAGGTAGAGTTTGGTTATACGATTTTTCATGATACTGGATCAGATAAAAGTCATTATACTATGTTTGATTTATAAAATGTGTTTTAGACTGAATAAAACTCCTTTTATAAGATTAGATAAAACTTAAAATTTTTTATTTCATGGTCTAAAAATATTGGAATCAAATAAAAATAAACTTTTTTAATAAATATGAGTTTCATATAGTATTGTCCTATACCATACAAACAAAAAATAGAATAAGATTATTATACCGTCCAGTACTTTTTTTTATTATATCGTCCGGTCATATTGTCCTATCTAATTCTTACAACCACACATTACCTTAATGTTCTAAATTGTAAGGTAACTATTATTTCTTCACATAAGCAAGTACTATAAATCTCAACCTAGCTATTTATAATATAATTGGCATAATTTAGCTTGGTAAGTTGATTTAATAAAATAAGAATCCATTGTAATTATACGGGATCATATCATACGCAGTTGCTTGATTTTTAATTTTTGAAATATGTCCACATAGGTTTCAATACATGACGAGAATTTCTAGAACTTTTTGGGTCTTCTATTGTTTAACTACTTAGTACTTACAACCCCCTATCCCTTAAAAGACCTAAGCTTAGGGGTGTTCGGCTCGGTTAACTGGTCCGTGGATCTATTTTTTTATCCTAACCATAATAATTGGATTTTCAATATCTTGATCCTAAGCCAATTCATTATGAACGATTAACCGTTTTTTTCGGTTAATTTTTTCTGTTTTCGGTTTTTTAATTGTTTGACATAATGGTTATGTAAATTTTGCAGTTAACCATATTTTTCAATATGTCTATAAAAAAAATTAGAGTATTTTTTTGTAAAATTATATTAAAAACTATAAATTAAGAATGTAAGACATGTAAAATAGTTGTTAATATATATCG
The DNA here is from genome assembly GCA_024138025.1 of Combretum micranthum. Lineage (NCBI taxonomy): Eukaryota > Viridiplantae > Streptophyta > Magnoliopsida > Myrtales > Combretaceae > Combretum > Combretum micranthum. The sequence goes on from JAMXBD010003308.1 coordinate 20,779, forward strand.
ATGCCATCAAGATAATCATTATAACTCATGTGTTCTTATCAACCTTGATCAATTAAGCTCAATACAAAATCTCAATCAAACACAAGGTTATCAGAACCGGTCCGGACCGATCGGATTCAATCGAAACCGGCAATGAAGGCGCCGGGTTCGATAGTTCGCTCATTTTTGGCAAGACCCGGATTGACCCGGTCGAACCAGGTTGAACCGGTCGACCCGGATCCAAAAAAATAAAAATAAAAAATTAGAATTTAAAAAATATTTATTCATACTTTATTATAAATTTATAAAATATAATCATTAAATCATATTTATTTAATAATTAATTGATGAATTTGATCCAAATATAGATTTAATTGAGTGATTACACATATTGTCTTTTATAATTAAATTATCCCTTATATTTTTATTTTTTGTGACCCCGGTTCGACTCTCAGTTGAACCCGGTCCGACGCCTCGACCCCTGACCCCCTAGCCTATTCGGGTCAAACTCCGGTCCGATTCTGACAACATTGATCAAACACCACCATTCTAATTTTGAAACATATATGCATTTGTTTCTTCTTATTGAATAATTCATTTTAACATAATTTATATTGATAACACTAAAAAATAATTATATGGGTATATTATAAATTATATATATTTATAATTATAGATCGGTTAACCGAATCCATCGGTTTCTAGAATCTAAAAACCAAAATCGAAACCGAAAATTGAAAAATTAAAAATGCTAATCCTAAACCAAACTGATGAATCGGTTAACCGTTTTTTTTTTTCATATTGGTTTTTTTATTTTGGTTTGGTTATCCTAAATATTCTATTTTTTTGCATACCCCTATCTAGGACTAGGTCTAGACCAAGACCCGAACCGATGGGTCATGATTATTGAAAGAGAAACCCAAGCCTGGACCCACCTCAAGGCTAATGAATGCTAGGTCTTGATCTCGGACCCATGACTCGTTTCGGTGAATTTTTTAATTTAAAAAAAAAAAGCAAAAGGAGAAAGTAGAATACATAATAAATATATGTTAAACTTAAAACTCAACATAAAAGTAGGGACCAAAAATTTTAAAAGATAAACCTTTTAAGTCATCATTAAAAAGATTCTCGAGGACCTATATTTATTTTTATATGTTCACATCTAATTTACAGCATTAGTAATATGAAATTGTGGAATACTTAGAGATTATAATAAAGATTAAAAAATAAAAAATAGTTCTACATAGCATTTTTCTTTGTAAAAGACTATATAAACTAAACATACATTTTTTAAAGGTATTTCTGTTATTGACACAACATTTCAAACATTGTTAATTTGAAACATTTATTTTCCACTTCATATGCAAAAAGTTTGGAATCATTCCATTTAATTATATATATATATATATTTAGTTTTTTCAATCATTATTATTTTTTAATTTTCCCCTTCAGTTTTTTTTTTCTTTTTTCTTTTCCTCTTTAAGTGCATTGTAAATTTGAGTTTAGTCACTGGGTTTGTAAAGTCTTAACCTTTGACTTGGTCGGCAGCTTTTGATTCATTAGGTTTACAACCAAGTTGACAACTTGAAAAAGATAAGTCTCAAACTATGACTGGCTTGAATCTGTTCTAAGCTAGGTTTATCTTTTTTCTTTTCAATTTGTCATTAGGCTTGCCTATGGTTTCTAGTAATGGAATTCTTATTTCACCTTTAACATTATAGAAAAAATTCGAATTGCATTCTAATCTACCAAAATCTTGATTTATAATTAAATTTACCAAATATAAAATTTCCTTATATCCTATTTGTCAAATCTACTTTGTCTGAAATATCATAAACATCTCCTGGTATTATTATTTAATTTTCTATATTCAATAACCATTCTATTCTTTTCTTTTGCAATTTCACTATATTTTCTTATAATAAATACTAGATTTATGTGAGGATTTATTTATATTCTAATACTCCTAATTCTAAGAGTTTTTTACGCATTTCAACCATATTGATTTGGTAAATTTGGTTCTTTGACAGGATGGAACACAAATACAGCTAATGTCTGTGCAACTGAACAGTATGTCTCTGCTGAAAATGGGGGTGGAACTAATCTTGTTGTCAATCGTGACCAGGCGAGCGGATGGGAAACTTTCCGGGTACGTTGCAAAGAGAAAATATCATTGAAAGGGAAAGATAAATTTTGCCAGCCATCTTTTACTATTTTGTGGTTTGAAAAATTCTTTGTTTATTAAAAAAATTTCTACTATTCTATTTCATCTTTTAATTTTTCTGTTTTCATGGGATAAGGCAGGTGCAGGTCAAATGCCAGTAATTTTAATTTTTGAAAATTTAATCACTTATATTTACGTATTGGTAAATTATTGCTTATACTGTTAAAGTATGTGGGTCTTAAGTAATATTTTACAAACTTTTATTTTAATGATACAGTAATAATAGATCAAGTGCCAATACTCTATTCATTTTTGACAATTTAGTGCTGCATCATTCAATTTTGATAATTTTTTGCCAAATATATGCTATTATCCCACCATCAAAATAAATATCTTTTAATTATTATTTAACGAAGACACTGGCTCTCACACCTATTTTTAAATGTACAAGTACTAAATTATCAAAATTTAAAAGTAGAAACACTTTGACCTACCATTATCTCCGGTGTTCTTTATAATACTTTTCTTGTAAAAAATACATAGATGAAATATGATGTTTAAGATAAGAATATTATACAAAATCATGTAATTGAAATTTTTAAGGAATCATTATTAATATCATAGGGACTCTTTTGAATAATTTTATAAGGATAGATAGGAAAATTTTATACTCCCATTATTTTTTTAACAAGTCTGATTTATTAATTATTTAACAGTTTAGATTAATAACCAACCGTGATAAATACTTGGTGTATTAATAGTTATATTTATTTTAATTGTTAGATGATTTAGGGCCTATATGGATTGTTAGATTTTTATGTGTATTGAATTGTATTGGTTTAGTATCGGTTCGATATCAATTCGATTTAATATCAGTTCAATTTGGTCAGTTTATAAGTAAAATTATCGGTTTTTCATCCGTATCATATCAGTATTGGTTCAATGTCAGCTCAATATCTCTTTGACACCACAACGATGCCAAAACAATAGCAAAAGGACGGATCAACCAAGCCCTTAATAGATAGTATTTTTTATGGAACATAAAATTTCCCATATGATAATTCAAACAAATGAGTGTGAACTCGAAATAGAAATGCAGTGAATGTAAACGTTTCTATCAAAAGTTAAATGGTAAATTGTTCGAATTTAAAAATAACAATAGGTGGGATCCTTTTTTCTTTTACATATTTATCCATTTAAGATCAATCTTTCTCACTGGAAAAAAAAAAGAAAAAAAAAAGAATCTTTCTCATCTATAATATGTTCTTTTTTATTATTAGTCCATCAATGACAAACGAAAATAACACATTCCTCTATCCATTTTCCATCAACTTTTATATTCATCTCATTGATGCCTTGATTTCCACTATTGTGCGTATACAGTTATGGAGGATTGATGAATCAACTTTCAATTTTAGAGTGTTCTCCAAGCAGTTCGTTGGATTGTCAAATCAAGGCAGAGGAGTTGATCTTGTAGCAGTTTCAAACGATCCTGGACCCGCTGAAACATTCCAAATCATTCGGAATCCTACGAATCAAAATCTCATTCGGATCAAAGCATCTAATGGAAAGTTTTTGCAGGTATAATATTTTTTATAGTCTTGCTACAAGACCGTACAACCACTCATATGAAAATTAAATGGATTTAAGAAGTTCTATTACGATCGGAAAACATCTAAACCGTTGATTAATGTGACTAAACCGATCCTGTTGTAACTAAAAATTTTCCAAACATTTATTACGTTCAACATATAAAACTATACAGATAAATTGTCCACGATCGAGAAAGCAGAATTGAAGGATTGACTTAACAATAAAATAATAATAATAAAAGAAAAAAAGAGGGGAATCGAAACGTTTTTAAAATAAATTTATTATTATTGTAAGGAGTAATTAATGGTCACCATCACATTACTTCGGTTGTTAATAATCCAATGTATGCACTTAGCAAATAGATTTGGAAGAAGTTGAACGAAGAAAAGAAATACTAGTGAAAAGTGGCTTAGGCTAGGAATTCATAAAAGACGTTAATTAAAAGCTAAGCCCAATTAAGACTGTATAGACTAAAACCCTAATTTACGCTAGCAAATCTGGAAACTCTAATCATATAGGTGAAAAACCTAAATCTATCCGATCTCGTAGATTTTAGATTTTAGTTTCCAATTCGAAAATAATGTAAGAAAAATATAGAACTTTAACTATTGTGATATGTTTGGTATAATACTTGAAAATTCTCAAAACACTAAAAGTTAAGTGTGCTCATGACCTATGATGAGTGACCTACTAGGAAATAAAGTAATTTTCCAAAACGAGTGATATCTCGATAAATATAATTCCAAGACAATAACTATTGGTTTAGAATTGAATTATTAGATCTTTAAAGTATATCAGTTAGCAAATGATGATTAAAGATAAATCACTAGGATTGAGATATACCCGTTAAAACTAGATATTAGGTATAATTTACATAAATAAGACTCAAACTAAGATTTTAATATCGAAAACACTAAAACAAAAATATTCTTAACTTATATAAACACTCGTTATGTTTTATGAAATAAATCTTAACTAAAGAAATAATTAGAATTAAGTAAAGCAAACTTATAGCATAGTTCTGACATTTAAAAGGAATAGAGATATTCTATGACAAGTTTAAATAATTTAAATCACACACAACATATTCTCATGAGTAGAAATGGAATTAAGGAGGAAAATAAAAGCTTAGAAAACCCTAGAACCTTATAATAAAAGTTTCATCCCTATAAGAAAAATTTTACTTGAATTTGATAAATGAAACATATTTGATTATTCGATCAATAAGAAGATTGGATATGTAATTAACTTCAATATGTGACCTTATATACAAATATAAGATTCATCATACACAAAATAGGATATTGATAGATAAACTTGATATGATTTAAGTATTATATAGATAAAAGATATTTAGCTTTAAATCTATCAGATAAACTCAATAACAAACCTATAGAGACATATGAAGATTTCAACACAAATAAAAGAATAAGATTCATAAAATAAAATTTAAGTAATTCAATTACAAATTAGAAAATCAAGATAATATAGATTGTAATTGAAAGATTAAACTTAACCAAGAATCTCATAACTCTAAGTATAAAATTCAACGCTTATAAGACTATAAGGATATAAAGTATAGATTAATAGAAATCATAAATATTAGTTGATATAATCAAATTAACAAAAGTTACATAAGATCAAGATAAGAAAAATGAAAATAAGTATAAATATGTATACTTTAACTAAAAAGTAGAGTAATGAACTCAAATTAAGTTTAATCACTAACACTTGATGAAATAGACATAAAACAAGGAATCGAACTTAAAATAATAACTAAGAATACAAAACAAGAAAGATAGGCATCATTGTGATACCTTTCAGACCCCTGAAGTAATATAAGGAAAAATATACAAAAAGATTAGTTTAACCTGATAATTAAAAACTACATTCGATAAGTTTCCAATGACTACTCATATGCTAAAGTCTAAGTTAAAACGAGTATAATATGCCCAATTTAATATTTCGTGATTAAACTCGATATTTGAAAACATTTAAAATACTTTTCTTAAGAAAACTAAGATTATACGAATTTTATAGTTTAACTTACGAAGCATAGCCTTTACAAACTTCGAAATGACTAATTATGCGTTAAGGTTAGATTAAGAATGTTAAAACTCGAAGTTTAAAACACAAAGACACAATAGGTTTCTTTGTATGAATAATAGTATAGTAATAAGTATCCGTTATCTAAATTCTCAAGGGAGATAAATCCATCTTCAAGTTTTCTTGTAGACTTCTATGACCATTAAGCAACGATAAACATGTGAGTATACTCCGATGACCTTTATATCTACTTGTGCTTGTAGGTTTAGTATGATATTTTGTTAATATAAATTAAATGATTCATGTATGGGGTTGGGAAGTTTATGCTTGTGGTTACTCGTGTTTGCTATATGTATTGAAAATACTATACATTATTTGAACATTAAGTATTGAGTGTTGCTTAATCATTTTGATCTTTGCGAGTGTCTGACAATTATGATTGCCAAATAAATGAACTTAATAACTATTGACGTGATAATTACCAAATTGAGCATGCATTACACGATTGCATGTAGAAGGCCATCACTACCACACTTTGACTCGAATGGGCCACACTGTCCCGTGAGGACGGTGAACATGGAGGACCGAAGTGGTATATGCCTAGTGTGTACCATGGGCCTTGTTGTAGGGGAATGGGAACTAAGTCGTCTTGGGAAGACGCCCATCTCCTAAGATCGCGCCGGGTCATTGTTATGGATATCTTGCTTCAATGGATGTTGTTATATGTATATTATTTTCTGTATATGAAAAACTTCTTAACAAATTTAATTCCCGAAGTATTAATGGTCCGGGTGCTGGTGAGTGGATGCACCCCAACCCCGGATTCGGAAGGCGTAAATCCGAATATATATATGGTTATCGATTGGCCATATATATTTTATTTACTTGTTTGCATTGCATATGCTTGTTTAATAACTTGTTTGCTTTTTCTTGAACGGTATGGAGAGAGGGTATACTTCACTCAGCTAGTGTAGCTGACTCCCTAACATTTTGCTTTTGCAAGTAAATTGAAATCTAGGAAAGGATAGGATTTGAGTGCAAAGCGCACCAAGGATCAAGCTTCACAAGATAGACAGATGATTGTAAATTAGAGGAATAAAACCTAGTTGAGAGATAAAAACTTAAAATGTAGTTTGCTTTCTCAGTTAAGCCTAGTTTATATTTTTGTTAAACCTAGGTTTACCTTATCTTGTTGTTTGGTAAGATATCTGATTCTGTACGGTCTTTGTGATATGTGGAAGTTTCAATATCCAATAAATTATTTTCATAATAAATCTCTATATGTATAATACAATGATAGGACAATTAATTAGAGTTTATAAACTCTGACTTGCAAGGCGATCCTCATATTGCGGGTGCACACGTGATATGGCAATTTAGGGAAATCCTACTAGTCCCCCTTTTAGGGTCGCTACACTTTGTATGATAATTATTGTATGAAGCATGTTGATGTTTGTCCGTGAATTGTATGATAACCTTAAATTTGACTAAAAACTATTGGTACTATAAATAAAAATGAGCATGCATCACATCATATGCATATTCCGCATTTTTAAAGAAGTGGTAACCCGCTCGTATTAGCATTTTTTTCTAATGACGCGCTTGGTTTTTCTAGATGACATTCTCCTAGTTCGTCCATGAGTACCTTGTTCCGTTTGGTTCCATGGGAACTAACTGGTATCAAAGGAACGCCGCTCGTGGTATCGACATGTAAATGGCTAATATTTAATGGTGTTTCTTTGTTCTAAGGATAAGAGTGAGTCGTTTTAAATTAATTTGTAAGAGTTTATGGTACCCATTCTTCCTTGGTTCTCTGATTCTCTTAGGCATGGTATATCACTTGTAATGGCTTTCTTCTAACCCTGAAGAGAGGGTGTAAATCTACATCCTATTTGGATTCCAGATATTCAAGCTTGTACTTGTACATATGATTGATTGTTGTATGGCATATGCTTGTTAATTAAACTTATTTGTTATTGCTTGATGCATGGTCTGGTTAGGTTATCTCACCAAGCCAGTAGTTCGCTCACCCTGTAATAGTTTTTGTGCAAAATTAACACTAGTTGGGAACGAGTTAAGAATGTGTGAGAGTGTTTTTCCAACAAACTTTATTAAAGTTAGAAATGTAGATTTAGAATGTAAATAATAAATTATATAAACAATTGAGATTGGTATGTATAGGTTTGAAACCCCATTTTTACTATTTTGTAGGGGATACTGATTCTCTGCGATCTTGGTGGAAAGGGAAAAATTGGATTCCATAGTTGAATCTCAATAATACTATTAATGTGTATCAATCAAGTGGAGATATAAATAAATAAATAAGGTCTTGTGATCTCTTACTTACAGGATAGTTGTCATATTACGGGTGCACACATAGTATGTAACTTTAGATAATCCTACTAGGCCCCCTTTTAAGGCATGACACTACCCCTTGTCATGAAGCAATGACACTTTATAAGTGGCTTAATGGGTAGTCGATATTGGTAACAGTATCGGTATAATGTTACTTATTTTAAAGAGAAATAATATGATTTAGTTTAGTTTATGGGACCGATTGAACTAAGTGATATTATGGATTAGGTTAAGTAAAGATGAGAAATAGCTATGAACCCTAGATGAAACTATTATTTTGTAGATATTCTTATAGGAGATATAGCTATTTTGACTGCCTATATCAACTCTTAAGCAGCTGTGTAACTAAAAACTCCCCAATTTCCCAATTAATTATTCTCGAAGTTTGAATACACTAATGTTGAATTGTTACACTTAATTATAGATGAATAACTTAATGATTGTTGCATTACATTGCATTAGTCTAGGGACGTATGTCATTTTATATTCATTTGTGTTACTATGTACTGGCCCTTTGGCTCATGCTTTCTTTAACAAGTGTTGCTGATGATGAATTTTATGATGATTTAGGGTATGGAACGGACTGGGAAGAGTTTATGGAAGAGTGAGATGAATAGGGACCTATCTACAAGTGAAGTTGTTTTGGAAAAGATTTTACTAAGACTTTTAAAGTTTGATATAATTTTTGTTAAAGGCTTATTGGTTAAGTCTTTGGTTGTGATATGAGATTTAAAGCTTTTATTTCATGTTTTTGAAATTATCAATTTTCATAATCTTTTGAAGTACTTATCTATTGGTACAAATGATGTATATAAATGTATGAAAAACCTACTCATGTTGAGTAACTTATTGCAAAAAAAAAAAAAAAAAAAAAATTGTAAGGTATGAGAGGTCAAACAAATAGTCAAAATGAACATTTCCTTCACGGATAGCCCTTTGTGTAGTACTTAAGTATTATATGTGGCTAGGACTAGGCATACTTAATATAGGATTGGGGCAAACCAGGTCCTTATATTACAGCATGCAATCTTTACTCTTTTTTTTTTTTAAATTACATCCCATTCCATGAAAAAATAAAATAGTGAAAATAATATTTGAGTTAATAATATTTTGTATAATTATCATATAAGATAAGACGTAACTTTTATTGTATTACAGTATATTAGTTAATGAATTCGTCTTGTTATTTTATACAAAATATTCTGAAAAGTGAAATAATACAAAAAATAAATGAAGTCATTTTTATCATAGGAAAAAGAAAAAAAAAAGAAGAAATACTAATGATTATCATGAATAATTTTCGCCCTTCTAAAAGCAATGAACAAGTAGAGAAAGCTAAATGGTTGAGACAGACATGGAACACGGACCCAATGGACGAAAAATTTACGTCCAATGCTTGTTTGTATTATTCATGATAATTATTACTCTTTCATCTTTTTTCTTTTTTTCCCATGATAACTATGACTTCATTTATTTTATGTATTATTTCGCTTTTCATAATATTTTATATAGAATAACGAGACAACTTCACTAACTAATATGCAATGCAATAATAAAAAGTTACTTCTTATCTTGTGTGATAATTATACAAAATACTACTAACTTAAATATTATTTTCAATATTTTAATTTTTGGAGGAACGCGTAGTTAAAAAAATTCTATGTTGCAAAATACAATTACATCAATAAATAATATAAACATTTGGCTAGAAGGATAAATAATAAATACCAAATTTGCTCTAAAAAGTCTGAATAATTAGGTAAATGTATCTTGATAAACATCCTTTAAATATTCAATTCTTTTCTTTTTTTTTAATCAGTATTTATTAAACTAATTGAAAAAAGAAAGTGAAATATAATTTTATTCATCATGCTAGAAGATGGAATTCATTTTATTAGATATTCAATGTCTTCATTTATCATAATTGGCCATACTGTATTTATAATATGGATTATATCAAATAATTTATATTTGATATTGGATTTTTAATAAGGTGTTTTTGCTGCTTTATATGTAAAGACCCGGCCCACTTAACCCAATTATTAAGTGTGCCAAATCTCCCGACCACGCATAATATCCAAATATTAGGAACAATATTCAAGTATTATACGAAAGGTCGTCTTAAAAAGAGATGTTTGTAATGGCTACCTGTTTAAAATAGTTATAACATTCATATTCTTTGAATTAAAACATTACCACTACACGGGTAGTGGGTCATTAACTATATATAAGCCATACATAATATATTTATACATTACAACTTCTCAAGGAACATATGAACATAGAAATCCTACTTACAACCCCAACTATATTACAAATACAATTCAACTCAAATTACATTCCAAGGCTTAACAAATAAGCCTAAACACTTCAAAAAGAAATCTTCATCAAAAGGAATCCTAAGCATATACTAGGCCTCTCTCCTAGTCATCCATAGAGTCTTCCCAAATATTCCCATAGCCCATATCGTCATAGAGCTCGTCATCAAAGTCACCTGCAAGATAGCAGTATGAACCAAAGGCCCAGTACACAATAATGCAAACAAATACATATGCAATGCTCACTTAACTAAAAACAATGCAATAAATCACCAAAACTTCATTATCTTTTAGTTAAGTAAATAAAACAACACTGGAGTATTCAAACTTCGACTCAAGCTTGGGAATTCTAAGGGTCCTGAGTAACAGCAGCTGCTCAGGGGGTTGATATAGATAGACCGGATACCTATATCTCCTATATCTAACCAATGGAGAACGATAGCTTCATTTAGGGTTCACACTCCTTTATATAATCCACTTATCCCGGTCTATAATATCAATTAGTTCAACGGTCCCATACCCATGAACTAAAACATATTATTTCCTTCCGAGCCTAAGTAGAGGATATACCGATACAGTTAACCCTATTAGCTACCCACTTAGCCAATAAAAGAAATCACCATTGCATCATGGTGAACCATTGCATCATGGATTTGAGTCATTTCATCATGACAAAGAATTGGGCTAAGTGCCTAAACTACCGTGCCATTGCATCATGACAAGGTTGTCTCTTCCCGGTTCCGAATTCAACGACGTAAAGCACAACTAATTTTAATATCTCTTATTAATCTTCAATTAAAATCAATTTGGTATATGCCTATCCTAAGCAACAATCAATCAAAGTATTGTGTACCTGATTCGATTCGGAATTCAAAAGAGGGTCTCCAACTGAGTATCTATCTCTGTTTCACATAAATCAAATCATATTAACAGTACTATCCTAAGCCAAGCTTATATCTACTAGTTTAAAGCTTAGGAAATCATAGGATCTTGATTAAAATCATTTAAGTCATAATATGACTTATCTATATCATACAATCATCATACAACACCATACAAGTTCAATAATTAATCATAAAATTACATTAACTATCAAACATAAGTTTTTAGCTTTATTTGGAAAATGGAGCAGCTGGAAAGAAATGAAAATTCGGCCTTGATAAATTTTTATTTTGTAAAAACTCAAAACATGAAAGTTTTATATCTCTTTTCAAGCTTTCCAACGCAATTTGAATCACTTAAATCGGAGTTTGTATGAAAAAGTTATGATTAATTTACGAAAACACATTGCTGCAGGGGACGGATCACGCCCCATTGTTCGCCCGTGATTTTGAAAAATTTTGTCACAGACCAAATCACGCCCTTTTGTTAGCCCGTGACTAAGGAAAAATGTATGATCAGTCTAAATCACGCCCTTTACCTCGCCCATGATATCTTGCCTGACGAATTTTTTTTACAAAAATCAGACGATATCACCGGTCTAAGCTCGCCCGTGATGTCACCCCTGTTTCCGACTTTTCACACTTTTCCTTTGTTTTAACTTCAAAACTCAACTTTTCTCAACTCCTAACATGTCCTAAACCTTATACAAACTTCATACAACACTTCTTGTACATTCAACATCATAAAACAAGAGTGATCTCCACTCCTCAACTTCAAACAAGTTCAAACACTACTCTACAAGAATCAAACTCTTTTTCATCAACTTTCACCAACTCTAACACACTTCAAACAATTCTAATACTTATTATACTTCAACACTTCACTTCCAAACCACATGAAAGCCTACTACAACCTATCTACAACAACTCAAGCATTCTAAAACTTTCCTAACAATTCTACAACATTTCAACAAAATTTAGCATTCCAACTACTTATATTATACCACACATGCATATTTCATGGATTAAGAGGGAAATAAAGCATTTCAAACATTAAATAAACTTACCTCAATGTATATAAGGCTTGGGGAAGGATTTGTGGTGTGTTGAGTCCAAGAAAACTTGATTTGGATCTTGAAAAATTTTGGCCTTCTTGAGTTACGAATTTTCTTTCTCTTTGCTCTGTTTTGGGTTGTCTAATGTCTCAATTAGACTCGTATGTTTATCTAAATGTTGTTGACTTTTGAGGAGGGCAGATTTGGAGAAGGCTTGGGCCTTATTTGGGCTTGGAGTTGGACTTAAGTTTGGGCTTAAGAGGGCTTTAAAAAATCTGCTAAGTGTAGGATCTAATTTAGGCTTAAAACAAGTTTAAATCTAACACATATAATTCATTACAATAACAATTAATACTAACATGATAATTTCTAACATGAATAAACTATCAACCTAGATGTATTTACCATAGCATATTATCTAATCACATATGTTATAACACACCCAACATTACAAACACACTAATCCACTCAAACACATACACACATATAATTATCAAATTTAGCATGCATTAATATATATTAAAATTATGGCTATTTCATTATATTTCAAGGAATTCGCTTATAGATGACTATAATTTTTTTCTCCTCCAATTAATAAACTACAAATTCTACTAGAATTAAATGGCCTCACGAGTGTATTGATGCATAAATTATTTATGACTTGTATTACGAATATATAAACCAAAAATCATTATCTAGAAATATATATTTATATAACGTATGTACTACATATACCGTATTGCATATTTGATATATAAAGTATATATTGCAAATATATGGTCTTTCTATTGTTATAATAAACATATATTTGAACATATGCAACAACGACAATATGATTTATATATGTATGCAATTATTATATGTATTTATAACTTTATAATAGTACAAATATTATATATTTAACCAACAAAATAAGTTTGAGTATAAAAATGACTAAAACGTAATGATAATAAATTGAGGCTACATATAATTTGGAAGAGTTGTTTTATAATGAGTGAAATAAGAATGTTATCACTTTATCATAAAGTCTCACAAACCTCCTAGCAAAAAATGTCATTAAAATAAGAAAGTTATTTTTGGTCTAATACTCAAAGATAGTAAAGAAGAGTAAAAGTTAGGTCTTTGAAATATTATATTCATCCTAATAAGAAACATGCTAATATCTAAATAAGAAATTGAAAAAAAAAAAAAAGTCATGATCTCAAAACATCATCATCTTATTGACTTTCAATGAATAATATTGATTGTTACTTCTCACTCATTGTACCTAGAAATGCGGAAAAAAATAATATTAATTATTAATCATGAAAAATTAAAATATGCTAAAGAAATTATTGATACTATTTTTTATATATTACGAAAAGATATTGATAAAATGGTATTTGTGATATTGGATGTGTTATTTATCCTTTTGGCCAAATATTTACATTATTTATTGATGTAATTGTATTTTGCAACATGGAATTTTTGCTTCCTTTTTTTTTTAATTACATCCCATTCCATAAAAAAAAATGAAATAGTGAAAATAATATTTAAGTTAATAATACGTTGTATAATTATCATATAAGATAATAAGTAACTTTTATTATTATTGCATTATGGGTCTATTTGTTTGACTTTTTTCGGCAAATACAAACACTTTTTTCAAACTTTTTTTCTAATAAATTATTTATCAAGAAATAGATATAGATAAAAAAAAGTTGGCAGTTTTCATCAAAAGATCAAATTGATCAAATATAGATAAAATATATATACAAATCGGACATATTGATATATATCATTTTGAAAAAGATATAAATACAAATAAAAAACAGACCATCCAAACAGACCCTATATTAGTTAATGAGGTCGACTTGTTATTTTATACAAAATATTCTAAAAAGTGAAATAATACAAAAAATAATGAAGTTACATTTATAATAGAAAAAAGATAAAAAGACGAAATAGTAGTAATTATCATGAACAATATTCGTCTATCTAAAACCAATGGACACGTGAAGAAAGTTAAATGGTTGGGATAGATATGGAACATGCAGCCAAGGGACCACAAATTTACATCCAATGCTTTTTTGTATTATTCATGATAATTACTACTATTTCATCTTTTTATCTTTTTTCTATTATAAATATGACTTCATTTATTTTATGTATTATGTCTCTTTTCATAATATTTTGTATAGAGTAAAGAGACAACTTCATTAACTAATACAAATCAATAATAATAAAATTTACTTCTTATATTGTATGATAATTATACAAAATACTACTAATTTAAATAATATTTTCAAAATTTTAATTTTTCATGGGGATGGCGTAGTTAAAAAAAATTTCATACTGCAAAATACAATTACATCAGTAACTAATATAAACACCTGGCCAGAAGGATAAATAATATATACCAAATTTGCTCTAAAAAGGCAGAATAATTAGGTAAATGTATATTGATAAACATCCTTTAAAGGTTCAATTCTTTTCTTTTTTAATAGTATATTAAACTAATTGAAAAAAAAGTGAAATATAATCTGATTCATCATGCCAGAAGATGAATTTCATTTCATTATATTTCAAATGTCCTCATTTATCATAATTGGCATACTCTATTTATTATAGGGATTATATCAAATGATTTATATTTGATATCAGATTTTTAATAACTGAGGTGTGTTGTTGCTTTATATTTCAAGGTATTCGCTTATAGATGACTATAATTTTTATCTTGTCCAGTTAATAGACTACAAATTCTATTAGCGTTAAATGGCCTCAAGAGTGTATCGATGCATTAATTATATATGACTTGTAAGTATATATTGCAAATGTATGGTCTTTCTATTGTTATACATAAATATATATTTGAACATATGCAACAACGACAATATGATTTATATATGTATGCAATTATTATATGTATTTATAACTTTATATAAGTATAAATATTATATATTTAACCAACAAAATTAGTTTAAGTATAAAAATGACTAAAACATAACGAAAATAAATTGATGCTAAATATAATTTGGAAGAGTTGTTTTGTAATGAATAAAATAAGAATGTTATTACTTTATTATGAAATCTCACAAACCTCCTAGTAGAAAATGTTATTAAAATAAGGAGATTATTTTTTGTCTAATACTCAAAGATAGCAAAGAAGAGTAAAGTTTAGGTCTTTGAATATTATATTCATCCTAATAAGAAATATACTAATATCTAAAGAAGAAATTGTTGCAAAAAAGTCATGGTCTCAAAACATCATCATTCGGTTGTCTTACAATCGAGAATATTGGTTGCTACTTCTCACTCATTAAACGTAGAAATGCACAAAATAATAATAATTATTAATAATAAAAAAATTAAAGTATGCTAAAGAAATTATAGATACTTTTTTATATATTATGAAAATATACTGATAAAATATTATTTGTGATATTGGAAGTGTTATTTATCCTTCTGGCCAAATATTTACATTATTTCTTGATGTAATTGTATTTTACAACATGGAATTTTTACTTTTTTTTTAATTACATCCCATTCCATGAAAAATTAAAATAGTGAAAATAATATTTAAGTTAATAATATTTTGTGTAATTATTGTATAAGATAAGAAGTAACTTTTATTATTATTGCATTATATCAATTAATGAAGTCATCTCGTTATTTTATACAAAATATTCTGAAAAGTGAAATAATACAAAAAAATAAATGAAGACATGTTTACCACACGAACAAGATTAAAAAAAAAAGGGAAAAAGTAGAAATTATCATGAATAATTTTCTTCTGTTTAAAAGTAATTGACATGAGGAGAAAGCTAAATGGTTGGGACAGACACGGGATACGGAGCCAAGCCACAACAAATCTATATTCAATGGTTTTTTGTATTTTTCATGATAATTATTATTCTTTCGTCTTTTACCGATTCCTAAAAAACATGCGTTTTAAATGGACATTGAGAGTCTAGTATGAATCACCACAGACACACGTGGATGCCTAGATTTATGAACCCAATTCAATTCAGGGCCACCTTCCGTTCACATTGTTTTTTTTTTTTTTTTTTTCCACCAATAATGTTTTATAAAACTCTTCGACCCCCGCATTTTGAGTATCCTACTTTCACAGAATTCACAAGGTTCAAGAAGCAATCAATATTTCACGATCAAGGATGTAATACTATTTATAGTAGCGATCCGTCTGTATCGTATGAAAAATCAAAATAGAGTCAAAAGAAAAAAATCTCTATGTGACTGGGTTCTTCCTATACCTATGAATTCCATTGGACCTAAAAATGGTACGGTGGAAGAATCTTTTGGGTCTTCCAATATCAATAGGTTGATTGTTTCCCTTCATAATTATCAAACTTACATGTGTTCATATAATAGACAAAAAGTGTGTGTATATTATAGGAATAAACTATTTTAACAAAGCGTCATAGGAGTACTCATATCTAGAGATCATACATATGCATGTAGTAATACGTATATATATGATGATAGGTACTATTCAACATTCATGAATCAATGGGTTATCCTAAAACTAATAAATGATTCTAGTGCATTAACTACATTTGAGATACCATCACATATCAATCACCAGGTGATGTGCCAACATCAGTGGTACTCTGGGTCCACCGACCACAGCCAAGTACCACTGACACATTTATCAGTGCTAAACATTTTTTTTAATATTTAAAGTGTCAAACATTTGTTAGGTTTATTAAATGTTTAATCTAACAACCACAATTTGCAAAAAAGGTATTTACATGCCTAAAATAAGTTTTTTGACATTTCACTAAAAAACTTTAGATCTTAATATTAAAAGTTAATTTCTGATTAGTAATTATCAAAGACAACTAAATTATTCTTTAACATTTTAATACGTAGTTGACTAACAACATGTCACACTTTATATATGATGTTTTACACTTGCCAATTGTCGTTATTAACATTAGTTATTTCTTTATAATAACTAAGTATAATAAGTGATTATATAGAACCAATATATATATATATATATTTGTAAAAGATTAGTTAGACTTAACATCGTTAAATAGGTGTTTGACACATGAATACAATCTATGATCTACATTATACCAAAAAATATGAGAAGTGATAATATTTTTATATGACTTCATTATTTTATTATATGATGCTCTTTTAAATATCTATTACTAAAGTAAAACATAATAATAATAATAAATAATAATAATAATAATAACCAATAATAATAATAATAATAAAAAATCATTATATTCAATGTATTTTATACCAAACCAATATATATATAATATATATAAAAATCATTATATGATACACATTGTACACATTAATTACTTTATGATATAATACTTAATATACATGAAACAGTGTGCTTATTTAATAGTTGATATTATCAATGTATTCACATATGTAATATTGATGTGATTAGTTTTTTCTTAGTCAAAATCTTTGTTATTGTGTATATACATGTTAAAAAACATTAAAATAAGTAAAATATAAATAAGATAATAAATGAAGTGAATTTGGTTTAGAGAAAAAGGTATGGAATTGACGCAGCGAACAGCTTAAAAAGCAAGAGCAATCAACGACTAATCTTAAAAGTTAAAACAAAATTATCTTTACTCAAGGAATTCTGGAACAATGTCATGCGATGAAAATTGATTTGTGATAAGAAGAGGACGATTATATATCGTCTCTAAAAAAAACCCTAAACATCAAAGTTACAAAAATTGGATCTAAAACTTCGAGGCCCATTTTGAGGCCATAAACGAAATCTTTTGGGCCTCAAAACTACTTTGTTATTGAAAGATTTGTGGATCATTAAAAGAGCTTTACATGCATATATAATAATAAGAAAATAGAATTATGCTAAAAGTTATGACTTCCAGAAGATCGGCTGCACATTTATTTCTTCTTCTTAGGCTTTTTGGATTTATCTAACTTATCCAAACCGCCTGTAATCTACTTTGCATCATTCTCTCTACCTAAGAAGAACTCGACCTGAGTTCTCTTCTGGATATAAAGGTGTCTCGTCTCGGTAGAAAAGGGAATATATCGGCCACATTCTATGTCTTTTGAAAAGCTCATACTATTGGCAGTCCAACTACATAGGCGTTCATTAATCTTTTGCAAAATCTGGTATGGGTCATGCTTCTTGGGTTGTTGCTTATTGTACTTCCTAACTAGAAACCTCTCTCTTGGTAGGAACACCATCACTTGATGACCTTCCAAGAACAATTACTCCTACGATGCTTATCTGTTGCTGCTTTGTACTTACCATTGGATTGCTCTATCTTCTTTCGTACTTTTGCTGTTACATTCTACCAATTTTCAGCTAAATTCTTTGTTGCAGCACTAAACTTAGAACTCCGAGGAAGTTTGATCAAATCTAAAGCATGTTAAGGAATCTTGGAATATACTATAAAGAATGGAGATTTCCCTGTTGTTATGTAAATCGCATTATTATAAGCAAACTTTGACTGAACTAATGCAACATCCCACTGCTTTAGCTTCTCCCCACAAATGCTCTTAATCAGATGACCAAGTGTCTTGTTTGTAGCTTCAATTTGTCCATCCATCTAAGGGTGAGCTGTGCTGCTGTAGTTTAAGAATGAGTTAAACATCTGCCACAAAGTTCTCCAAAAATGGCTTAAGGACTTGTATCTCTATTTGATGTGATACACTTAGGTACCTATGGAGGCAAACAACCTCTTCTGAAAAACAACTTAGCAATGGCCGTACATCTGATACTTTTTACATGGGATAGAATGTGCCATCTTAGAAAACTTGTCAACAACAACAAAAACAAAATTCATACCTGTTGTATGAGGCAATCCAAGTATAAATCCATCAACAAGTCTTCCCATATTCTCAGGGATAAGAATGACATATACAAGCCAGTGTTTTGGGACAGCCCTTAACTATTTAGCAAACATAATAACGCTGCACCATCCTGCTGACATCTCTCCTTAAATAAGGCTAGTAGAATCTATCATTGACTACAACAATTGTCTTGTCTCTTCCCAAATGACTAGTTAATCCACCCATGTAAGTCATAAATCAACTTCTTTCTTAAGGAAGACTTAGGCACACAAAGTTGCAAGAATTTCCTGCTTTGATACCAAATTGACATAGCGAGTAGTGTAAAATGCAAGATTAATCAACGATTAATCTTAAAAGCTAAAACAAAATTAAGGAAAATCTTCACTCAAGAAATTCTAGAATAATATTATGTGATGAAAATTGTTCTGTCACAAGAAGGGGACATTATATATCATTGCTAAAAAAACCCTAAGAGTCAAAATTACAAAAATTGGATCTAAAACTTCGAAGCCCATTTTGGGGCCATAAACAAAGGTTTTTAGGCCTCAAAACTACTTACAATCAAAGGATCTATAGATCTTTAAAAGAGCTTTGCATACATATATAATAATAAGAAAATAGAATTATATGCTAAAAGCTATGACTTTTGGAAAATGGGTTGCACATTTATTTTTTCTTGGGCTTTTTGGATTTATCTAATTTATCCAGGAATTGGCCCACAATTTGCTTTACACCAAGAATCTTTGTTAGGAGTTATAAACTTTTGAAAAAGGGTTGAGACTTTGGTAAAAAGTTAAGAAACTTTGTTAAAAGGTTTTGTGTCTTAAGTAGTAAAAGGTTTGGACTCTTTTAATGAAAGTGATTTGGAAATTTCGATGCAATGAACAATTTTGGGAGCATTTTGTGCTTTATGCTTTGGATTTTTTTTTAAGAGTTTGGACCTTTTAACAAAAGTTTGGAGTTTTCCATAGATTTTGATCTTGTAAAGATTCTCCACGAACTTAAACCATATAACTCCTTTTCAATTTAAACTTTTCTATACTTTCTAAACACCAATTATTTCCCTTGAATTGATGCAACACATGATTTATTCCCATCAACTTTGATCTATCTTTTCCAAAATATACAAGAATTTACAAGAATATTTATTTGAAAGTTTAAACTAAAACTTTACACTGCTACTTCTACACTTCTAATCGTCTAAATTGAACCCAATACAACATCAAAGTAAAATCTTATTACAAAATGCATAGATTAAACATTATAGGCATAATAGGATGACAAAACTGACTTAAAACTTCGAGATAATTTTTAAGAACCCGATTTTCCTAATTTATAGTTCAAGGGCTTGATTCGTGAAAAATTTTACCAGCCAAATTAAGAGAGACATTGGTATAATTGCTAAAACATTTTCTTTGTTGTGAGGCAACAAAATCTTAGCTTGGTGTTTCTTTAAATTTATGTAATGGTAAGACATTAATGATTGGAAAAACGAGAGGGAGAGAGAGAGAGAGAGAGAAGAAACTACAAAAAAAAAAAAAAAAAGAACAATGAAAAGAGGGAAACTTAAATGGTCATTAGTATTTATAATAAAGTTTGAATCTCGGTAGAAAGATTAAAAAAAAACACTCTTGGCTATTATGAAATTTCTAAGAGTTGCAACTTAGGGTATTTTATAAGGCATATTATAAGTAAATGCTTAAGATTTATAAGCAAAACTTAGATGTATATGGATAGTCCAACTATTTAGAATGTCAGAAAAAAGAGTCACATGATAAAAATTTCTTCATGGTGTTTGGTTATTTATAAGGGGGCTTTTGGTTCCCAAAAATTTATAGGAATGGATTGGATATAAAAACTTAGTCTCATGTTTGGTTTATCCTTTTTATTCTTTTTTTTTTTTTGGTGGGGAAAGGTTAGGGGGTTGTGTGGTTGCATTAGCACTAAATAATAGTTTTTAGAGTGCTAGCGACAAAACAAAAAAGGAAAAAAAATTATAACATGTGAATAATGGTACAAAACCTCAGTTCACTGGACAACTTAAGCCTCTTCTTTGAAGCCCCAATATGCCCTTCTTCAAGCTGTTGCTTTTTTTCTCACTTTTCAAAGCCCTCTGTAAAGACCCGACATGCTCAATTATCAAATTAAGCACACAAGTCCCCAACCACGTATAACTCTTGCGAATTATACGTAAGGTTGTCTTAAAAGAAGGTGTTTATGTTGAACATTGCTATCCGATTTTAGAATTTATGAAATCGTTTAGTTAGATTCTGGCAACAACTAACTGGATTTAGCAGCGGAAAAATAAACTTTAATAAAAACGTTTCTACATAAAAGCATTTCAACTTCACTTATTAAAAGTGGAAACTTTCACTTAGATAAATATTTACAAAAGATTATTTACAAAAACATGGGCACTAAAGCCCTTAAAGAAAATACAATTTATAAATAAATCCAGTCTTCTTACAAAACAAAACAAAAGAAGAACAAAATACAAGAAATCTCGATCCTATCACACCTCACTCATTCTCCCATATCTTCATAATCGCCAAAACCCGGGACAAACATCATCACATCAATCATCATCACCATCAAACTCATCATCATCAAGTCATCGTCTCATCATCATCATCAACAATCACAATTCCTGTAAAAAGAATAACAACAACAATAATGAGCCGGAGCCCAGTACACAGCAACACAATCACACACGAAGTGACACACGAGCTTAACTAAATGCAAA
This sequence comes from Combretum micranthum, assembly GCA_024138025.1. Classification (NCBI taxonomy): domain Eukaryota; kingdom Viridiplantae; phylum Streptophyta; class Magnoliopsida; order Myrtales; family Combretaceae; genus Combretum; species Combretum micranthum. The sequence goes on from JAMXBD010003308.1 coordinate 42,723, forward strand.
TGCAACAACCACAAGTTATTATCTTTCTTTAAAGTAAACAAATCAACACGGGAGTATTCAAACTCCGGACAACAGGGATCGCGAGGGAACCTGAGTAACACTCGGACGCTCAGGGGGTTGATATAAGTAGTTCGGGTACTCATACCGTCCTAGATATCGTTAAGTCAAAGAGAAAAGTAGCTTCCTCCAGGGTTAATAGCCGTTACTTAGCTCTATTTATACTCAGTCCATATCATAAAATATAGTTCACCCGTTCTCATAAACGTTTGAACTAAACTATGGTACTTCCTACCGAGTTTAAATAAATTTTCGCCGATCTATACCCCCCGTCGACTACCCCCGTACCACTTAATGAAAGTCATCTCAAATGACAGGAGTGGCCTAAGCGCCTAGATCTATCATGCTCAAACCGAGCAAGTTGCCGCTCCCCGAACCAGATACCAACTTCCATCCCAAACTCATCAAACTATGAGGGGTCGCCGTTAGGTTCACACATGACCTGGCGTAGGAATTGGATTTTAACGGCATAAAACACAAATCAACATCATCAATTATTAAGTCTTTTAAGTTTAAGTTTAGGATGCCTATCCTATCAATCATCACAAGCAGTTACTGCGTACCTTGAATATGAAATCCAAACATAGCTTCGGAAGGAAATTTCATAAGATAATCCAGAAGATAAAATCAGATATCCACCACTGTTAAGAAAAGAGCTCGTATAAGAAACTAAACTAAACTAATCATCCACTTCATCAAATCATATAAGAACTTAAGCTATTTATCCAGTCATTTCAAACTCATTAGAAGTAATCATTTAATCTAAAACTAGTTCAAGTTGATTAACTTAAGTAATCTAATTCCTTTTAGCTAATTCAAGCTCATTTAGTCAAGTTGAACTTAGATTCATTACTAATTCATTATACATGTGGAATCTATGCCAACTTGAACTCACCTTGACTTAAACTTAGATAAATTAATTAACCTTAATCATTTAGTTCAAAACTAAGTCAAAGATAGTTAAACTAACTCAATCTAATTCATTTTAACTCATTCAAGTCTATTTAATCAAGTTGAACTTAAGTTTGTTAACTAAGTTCATTTTATAACTAACTTCTAGATTTAATCTAATTATTTGTTAAATCTATAAATCTACTTACCCCATGTTTAATTACATGAATTGATTCACTCAACACATCAAATATCACTTATCTATCTCATTTTATCTCAAAAAGATCCATTTCCTAAGCAAAACACATTTAACAAACAAAAACAAGTTTTTGACTTTGTTTTGAAAAGTGTTGCAGCTGGAAAGAATCAAAATTTAAGCATCGATAAGTTTCGAATTTGTAAAAACTTAAAGCATGAAAGTTGTAGATCTCTTTTTAAGATTTCCAACGCAACTTGAATCACCTCAATCGGAGGTCGGATGAAAAAGTTATGATGAAAATACGAAAATATGTCAAATCTGGAAATTCAACTTTTCAAGGGACACGGCCAAGGGACAAGTCATGTCTCCAAAATGTCGACCTGGCAATATCACCACAGCCAACGACACGACTTGGGGACAGGCCATGTCTCTAAAATGTCACTTAAAATTACAAAGAAAAAGCCTTTGACATGCTTTGTGACATGGCTTGTCACAAAAATGTCTTTTTGACAGCCCGTGCTCTTTTGAAAAACGACTTTTGAAAACATTTTTATCAACTTCAAACACATCATCTTTAAACACATATACAACTTCAAACATGAATATACTTTACTTTCAACATATCAAACACTTCAAATATCATTTTAAACAACTCAAACGCTTCAACACTTCCAACAACTCCATCAAACTTCTATTCTCAATTCATCATTTTCCTCATCACAATCCCAACTCCCATCAACCATGAATCCAATAAATACATATATAAACAACACTTTTAACTTATTTATAACATCCATACATCATATAAACATATAAAGAACAATTAAAGTAAAAGATCAATTGAAATAGAAAACTTATCTATCTAAGAACACATGCACACTTGAGTTTTCTTTATACTTCTAGCTTGATTTCCTTCTCAAATCCCCATTTCTAACTTGATTCTCTTTTATTCCATCTTGAATTTGAGATTTGAAGAGAAGAATTTGAGAGAAAAAGAAAAAGGAAAGGAGGAGAAGAAGAAATGGATACGGGAAAAGAATAAGAAGAAAAGAGAGAGAGAGAGAGAAAAAGGCAGGCAACAAAAGAAATATAAAATAGAAAAGATAAATATAAATATATTTTCAAAATAACGTATTAGATTTAGAACTACCAGATCAATATCTATAGTTCCATAAGTATTTAGAAGATGATTTTAGAACCGATAGGTTACAAATTAAGAACTTATAATAAGAACTTAATTTAGGAATTTATTTTGGATACAAAGATATTTAATTTGAGTTCGGGTTTAAGAACTGATATTTTTATTCAAGCAAATGAACTCAAATTTTACTGAGATTTAAGAATTAGCGTTTAGGCTAAGAATCAAGAGTCTAGGAATTATCTAAACATTTTTAGAACATGTTTAGAGATTTTAGGAATTTCAAATCTCAAAACCAACTTAATTATTAGCTAATTAAATTAAGTCAACTTGTCTAATTATATCCTATAATTCATTTTAGTCATTTAATCTATCTAAACTCAATTTCTAATCTTAGTGAATATTTGGGGTATTTCACCCTCACCAACTTCAAGCCTTATATGCCTCTCATGCTGCTTGTACCCTAACTTAATGAGTCATTTTACTTGAAACATAACTTAATGGATAGATAGTAATCGGATTTTTGTTTCCTTGTCCTTTTATTTAATGTTGTAGGGATACTTTCCTTACTAGAAAAGTAAGTTTCAATTTATTTTGATGTTGGCAGTAAGTCTCTCGTTATTCCCATAACTAATCAAACTAGAGTTTTTTAAATATTTTTAAGAAATAAGAAAATAGAATTTTTGAGATTTAATGTTTTTGTATCTTTTATACCCTTTCATTGAGTTTTTGTAGTTGAAGATTTTATGTAATTATGCTCATGTGAATTATTATGTCTTTAATTGCAATTAAGTTTTTTAGCAAATGCCAAAATTAGTCTTCATTGAACTATAAATTAGAATGGTTTTTAAAGGAAGCTTGAGAAATTGAAGATACCCAGTAGATGTAACAGATTTAAGAAAAATGGGATGGTAGGGAAAAGCTGTATATTGGTCTTCACTTTTGCTTGTTGTTTGTTGTTTTGGTTGTAGTTATGCTCTTCTTTAGATAAAGATTGTCTGCAATCACTACCATAACCAACTAATGGTGGAAATTGCTATTGTTTTCACTTTGGAAGTTATATTGTTATATCTTAATCTAAATTGATCTTCGAGAACACATGTACTCCTGCCGACTAGTCAAATAGATATTTATCCTTAGTAGAGGGTATTTATTTTTTATAGTCACTTGGTTTAGCTCCTTGTAATCTATATACAGTCTCATCCTACCATCCTTTTTCCTCACAAACAGAATTGGAGCTCCCCAGGTTGACACACTGGGTCTGATGAACCTCTTCTAAGCAAGTCTTCCAACTAAACCTTTAACTCTACAAGTTTTGTTGGTGCCATGCGGTACGGTGTTTTAAATATGCGTGTAGTACCGAGTACCAAGTCATTATAGAACTCTATCTCTCTTTCTGGCGATAAACCTAGTAGATCTTCCAGGAAAACATTAAGTTATTCACATACTACTAGTACCTATGCAAGGTCTACCTCTGGTTTATGTTCTATCATCATGGTTGCCATAGATAAGGTAGACCTACCCCATAATTCATGGTAAGTAGAGTCGAAGGTCTCTACATTCAAGTCTGTATACAAATGGGTCCCCATCTGGCAGACTAAACTCCGCTACCAGGTTGTGGCAATCAATTACAGCATGGTACTTTACTAACCAATCTACTCCCAAAATCACATCAAAGTCCACCATGTGTAGCACTACTCATTTTGTAGGTAGATGCCTACCTCTATCTCTACATCCATGTTCCTACAAATCCATTTAGCATGATTTGCTCCTAGAGGTGTGTTTATAAACAAGAATTCAATCATATTTTCAACATACACATCACACATAGCCATAAACGATTCAACAATGCATGAAAAGGTTGCATGTATCGAAAAGCACATAAGTGTTACACATGAGCATAGAGAGTGTACCTGCAATAGTGTCCACACTAGATGTATCCTAGTGCTGGAGGGCACAAACCTTGGTTGGTGCTCTTTATCCTGGACTGCTACCCTAAGGTTAGCCTATCTGAATTCTTAGATCCACTAGTTTACCAAGCTCTTTGCAGTTTATAGCCCTATGTCCTCTTTGCTCACACTTGAAATAGAACACTTGTGAGAGAACCTTTTCTATGCAAAACCTGTGATTGTGCCCAAACCTTGCCACACGAAAAGCAAGCATTCTTAAGCAAATTACAATTCTTGAGATGATATGGTCCATGCCACCGGGTATACTTTCTTTTAGTACCCTGAGCTACTGACTTAACCTGCTGTGTGGTTGGCCTCTTCCCCTTATCTAAAGTAAGAATATTAGTAGCTGGTCACTTCCCCAAATAGACCTGACTTCTTTGTGCTTTTTGGCCCTTTATCTTTTGTAGGCCCTACTCACTGGTCTTTTCTTTATTTACCACAACAGAGTAGTTGGTCCATTCCATTAAGTTCACATGATGCTGGTTCTCAGGTTTTAGCTGTGTGACGAATCTGCTCACCTTGACTTTCTTACTCTCCTTCAGAGGATTTGGTAGAAACCTCATCAATTTGTTCAACTTTCCTTCATATTCATCCACTTTCATATGACCTTGTTGTAAAGTATAGTACTCTTGCAGCATATGATGCCTAGTAATTTTAGGGAAAAACTCCTTATAGAAGACATATTAGAATCTGTTCCAGTGATTAATTTAGTCATGTGCCTCTTGCTACTCATTTACCGGTTATTTGCTCTCCCGCTCAACAAATAAGAAGCATACTCAACCTTTTGTTTTTAGGGATATCAAGAGCATAAAAAGTTCTTCTCCACTTCCTCCATCCATAACTGAGCATCAAACAACCTCTCACACTTAGGCTTAAACTTGCAAACTAAGTCTACAAATTTGTTCAGACTTAAAACATCAACATGTTTAGCCTCATTGCCACCATTACCATTATGTCTATGGGTCTCTTACCTCCAAGCCTCAGCATTGGCCTGTACCACTTGCACATCCTAACGCATTTACTGCTATTATTGCATAACTACCCCTAGGAGGGAATTCACATTTTGCATAAGATGAATAGCATCAACTGGTACCTGATGACCTATAGGTAGGCATGGTAGTGGTAGGTCTTGAAGTATTTGATTCAAGGGTGACTAGTTCAAAGGTAGTTGTCCTCCATTAACTTCTTCATCACCATTTTTGGAGGAACTAGCATCAAGGACTCTTCTTGTATGTGACATTCTATAAAGGTAAATACATAGAACACGAGGAAGGAGATGAAGCAAGTTAAAAGGAACAAAACACTATATGAAACTACTAGATAGCAACAATACTAACTATATAAGCAACCCCTAACTATTTGCTATCCTATTTATCATTGCTCACCGTCCTAAGTAGTTTATAACCTAGATCTAGTAAGATTTATAACCAAAGCTCTTGCAACACATAAACTTTAACACCATAAACTTAGCTCGTTATTAGCTTGCCACGTATCCTTAGTAAAGGTGAACATGCTGAGGCTTAAATCTTGCTAAATCATAATAAAACCAAGCATAACTCCAACATTTAACATTAATTAAGGTTCCATCATATCCATTAATGTCATTAATGAAAACATCATAAAAACTTAATTGGCATAAACCAAGCATCAACTTAAATCTAACTTGGAAACATCATATGAAAAGTAGTTTTATAACAAAAAAAAAACTATAAAAAAAATTCAAAGAGTTTATAACTCTAGCCATCTCAAATCTATTCATCTAGTAATCAACTAGAAAAGTCGACTCCACTATTGTCTTCCCTATCCATGTAAATGTCATAACCGGTTAAATCAAATACCACTGGATCATCGCTTGTTTCTAAAAAAGTATAAAGGAATAAGCGCAAGGCTCAGTATGACAAACCATAACCGTATGTGTATGAACAAACAACATGCATATTCACATGCATCATGGTAATATATGTAGCGATCACCATTTACGATCTTTTGATTAGCCAGACAAACAATGCAATTTAAAACCATTTGCAACTAGTCTTAAACCTAGAGTAACATCATGACTTATATTAAAAAAATACATATATAGATACTTATATATATTGGTGTTGAGTATTTCTCAAAACCTTAGGTACTATGCTTGTACCACTTCTAAACTATCGGAATTCTCTCTGTGTGCAACTCTACTCGGGATAATGACATACAGAGATCATCAAAGTCTCGTCCTAGTAACACCGATATTCCTAATCCACTAAACCTAGTCAAGCACAAGTAATAAACTTTATTTATTATTTTTTTTTGCCTCAAGCAATAAACAATTTAAAGCCAAATAATGTTAAGTTCATTTGTTGTTTCTAAGCTTACACTCACAAGCAACAACTAAGGTAAGGACGTACTTGATACAGCATTCGAAAAAAGCTAACTCAACAAAATCGGAATCATTTGATCACATATAACACATACTAACTCAATACTCAACTTTAGAAAGAAAACATACTTCTAATGTTATCTAGTTTCCTATGTTATCGAGATTATTACTACTCTATGTCAAGATAAACCTTCTTACTTAGGTTTAGGTGTATTAAATGTTATGCCAAAGGTTTAGGTGCTTAGAAAGGTCAAAACAATAGTAAAATAAGGTTATAACATTCTCCTGATCATATCGATGATGGAGTGCATGATAGGCTGGTGAGAAAAAGAAAACACGATCACTCTCTATATCACGCTCATGATGGGGAAGTGATGGCCAACACCCTCTTCACCATGACCATGATGGGGGTGGTGATAGGTCTCACGGCCATTGTCACGGCTGTAATTGACCACAACTCTTGACTCTCGAAGAGATCACAAACCCATGTCATTACCATGATTTTTGTTCGTAACCTATTTTGCTTCAAAAAGCCAGAAAACTCCAAAAATATCTCTTCTTTGATTCTAAACTAGACTAAAACTCCAAAATACACTTATCAATGTATAAACACTGTTATAATCATGTTACCTATAGTCAAAGGATTTTCTCTTGTGTTTTTGCAAACAACAACCACCACAAGCAATAAAAGATTAATGATTTCTCTTGATTTTTTTCCAAATGTGAATACCTTGACATTGGAAGTGCGGGTTAGGGAAAGAAAACTTTTAAAATTACTGAAGGATAAGAAAATAGAGCAATTTACCTTGAGTGCCAGCCTCTTGATGGTCCTTCAATGGATGTTCTCTCAAAAGAGCATGTTAAGGCTTAAGGATTGTGGATGTAACTGCTAAGAAGGAAAAAGCATGTAGATCAAGTATGGGCAGGTATTACTATATTTTTTTTTATGGTGAAAGACTATTTTGTCCTCTTATAAAATAACATATAAAATTTTCTTTCCCTTTATTATAAATTTTTTTATTTTGTCTTATATTACAAAATGTTTATGAGGTATATCCACACCTAAATCAAAGTTTAGAAGGGTTATCCGCGATGAAAAATTATATAATTAATAGTTAATTACTTGTTTTAATTTTTCAAAAAGCCAAACAACATAATAACGTAAACAGTTTCATTAGGAAATTAATGCACGATTGTATCATATAATAAATTATTCTCTTTTTAAAGGAAAGAATTGATTTGACAAATCCAAGGATTACGCCAAAACTCTCCTCCTACTTTAAATAGTAACAGATATATTAATATATTTAACTAGTAGAAATATGTTCGAATGCAACAACAATGCTTTAAAATAATCATATATCAAAAGATTAAAATATTTAATGTCACATTATATTCGTTTAGAACGTGGTCTTTCTGAAATAATTTAGATAGATCGTCAACTTGATGCAGCATCTAATTAGTATTTGGCTTATTTGCACAAGATTCACGTTGTACCTGCCAGCTCAAATTTAATAAGCATCATTGAGATGCTTCCGTTTTTCTATAAATAACTGCGGTCTCATCTTGCAGAGGCATCACCACCAACAACACACACTTCATCAGTATAGTGAGTTAGTAATAGTTGTGAGGAAAAATGTCTGCCATGGTTGTTTCAGCCCTAAGTTCAACAGAAGTCGGTGCCGCCGGCCTTGTGGAAGCGGTTGAGCGTCCATTGGCGGATTTTCCTCCAAGCATTTGGGGGGATAATTTTCTCTCCCATGTTTCAGAAGATTCCATGGTAAAACAGCCAAATAAAATTTCATATGTTAATAACATATATCCGTGATGCATGTGACTTACAAACTATGGAAACTGACTGAATAATATGATATGTGATTACTTTAGTTTTATTGAATGTATGAAAATAAATAAATATATAAATAAAAACCTACATATATAAATTACCCACTTTCTCTTGATTTTAGTTTTAAAAATGGTATATGATATTGAATTGTATTAGGTTATATTATATAGCTTCTAAGTCCAATCATTTATCCTTTTTGTTCCCCTAATTTTAGATGTAGAATGTCCATGACTTCGAATTTGAAGAAAAAAGAAACGACCTTGAGGAGCAAGTGAGAAAGATGATAGTTATGGATGCAAATGAACCCTTCAAGATATTGGATCTGATCAATCAAGTGCAACGTCTAGGCATTAGTTATATATTTGAAAAGGAGATTGGTGAAGCATTGGAACAAATTCACAAAATCTACTTTGAATGTGTTGATGCAAAAGTTGAAGGTGATCTATCCACCGTTTCTCTCCTTTTCAGACTATTACGACAAGAAGGCTACAAGATTCCTTGCGGTATGCTTCAGCTTTTAATTAATTTCATACAAGTGAAGTGTGCATTTAGAAATAAATATTATAAACACACTGTCCATTTGAAATATGACATTTCATTTTAGGATTATTTCATTAAGAATCACCTTTAATTTGCTATAGTCATTAGCTAATGTTTTGCTTATTAATGACTATCTCACAAATTGTTTGTTAAGAAAGTTTTCACATAAACAACATTCATCACATTAGATGAGTGTATAAATCATGCACTCTTATAGTCCTTATTGATCATATAAAGACAAACTTACCTAATATAATTTTCATAGTGTGGTGAGAGAAGCGAGAGTGGATCATATAATGAAAGGTTTTGATGATACTAACGCGTTAATTATATAAATTAATTAACTTATCAGTTATTTATTAAAAATAAGACATTCTTATCGCTATTTATCATAATAATATTGGTTTTCTACCTATCGTTCATTGAAACACGTGATGTATTGATAATATTGAATCTTTTTTGTTATATGACAACTTAACTCTAATCATTAAACCTGCTTAGCTCTTAATACCAAAAGTTACAAGGAGAACAATACAAGTTAAAACTATTCTAAGAGATAAAGTTCAAAAATATCTATATAAGTATAGATATGGACGTGTATAAACACGCATTGATTGCCTGGCCTGGTGGATCCTGGGTACATTTGTCGTGTCCCCTACGCCTTAAACGTGAAGACAGGCATCGACCCTATGACATGGACAGGCTTGAGGAAGGACCAACACCCATTGGACCCTCGTGCGGCTACATCGAGGATCCCAACCTTGGCTTTTTTTTTTAAATATTTCTTCCTTCTCCCAACAAAGGATATTTGAATTTGGTCAAAATATCTTATTAGTTATTTTAATTTTAAAATTAATCAATATTTAAATTTTAAAATCGATTAGTTTAGTATTTAAATTTTTTTTTGTATTCACTAATAATATTTTGACTAAGTTTTTCTAAATAGTAAATTGATTTATTTAAAATTTTTTAAATATTGAATTGATCAATTTTAAAATTTAGATACATAATTATATATTTTATCAAAATTCAAAAATCATTTAAAATATTATCTCTTTTAAGAAAAAAAAACTACCACCAAACACAATAATAATAATAATTTTCTTTACCTCCATATCTACTCTGGCATTAAATGAAAGAGTGGTGTTCCACATACCCATTAAAACAGAAGGCAATGCAAAGATGACGTTTTTGGTGGTCATTATTATTGCGGCTTTGGGCGACTTGACAAGTCATGTTTAACTAAATCCGGATGACTTTGGTGAGAAGCAGGTATGCGTTGTACTTTCCTATTTTTCAATTGGAGGCAAACCCTAGGTTCGTAGTGGGTCTTGAGTATTGACCCATGCCCGACGGGTCAAACCTAACCCATGCCAATGTCCAGGACCGTGCGACATTCCAGGTTTGGAAGAGTCCAACTCCGAAAATAATTAAACCTATGTGAGATTTAAAAATGATCCTATCAGTTAACTTAAATTTCTCTCAATATTTGTAGAACCAAAATGGATGCAGCGTAAGTCCAAAAATGATCCCATCAATTAACTTAAATTTATCTCAATTTATTAAATTTACTAACTAACGATATTAGCACTGTGAAGTTAATTTTACAAATAAAAAGTTACCATTATTTGGAGAATCCATGTAAAGAGAAGGAAATATTTAGAGAATCTAAATCGGTTCGCTACATGGCATACAAACAATTAGTCCGTCATAAATTTGGACCACCAACCACTATGTGTAGGAAAGGAGATAATCTTATCACATATTCACATGCATTCTACTTGACGAGATAGGCTCCGTGTAATTATTAAGATCATTTGATATATTTAAATATAAATTTCTTAAAACATACACTTTTTTACAAAATAAGGTACGTGTATAAGTTCATTATACTAGTTACCCATGCATGGACCTTTACTCTAATACATCTAGGTTCAGATTTTAGGGTATTCAAAATTCACCAATAAAAATTATTGATTATTATTTTAAAATAAAAATAAATAATAATCCATATTTTTTAGCCAATAAATATTTTAGAATAAAATAAAAAAAATCAAAGCCCATAAGGTGAAAAACCTATATAATCTCAAACATTTTTGTTTTCCTTTTCCTTCTTCTTCCTCATTTTTCTCTTAGTTATGGTTTCATTTCATTCTTCTTATTCTTCCCCATGTGATAGGTAGTTTGTACCCTATAAAATTCAAAAGATTTAGGCTTCAGGATAGTCCCAATATTCTACAGGATAGAGTTCAAATAAAAAAAAAATTGGAAATTTTTCTTATAACATTGGGTATAAATGAAATTTTATACCCTGTGGTTTTGTCTTGTTACCCACTAGCAAGTTGGCATATTCTAATCGTCCAAATGATAATAACTAACTTTTTGAGTCTACGATATTTTGCAGATCTTTTTAGCATTTCAAAGATGAACAAGGCAGTTTTAGTGAATCTCATGAGACAGACATACAAGGACTACTATGCTTATATGAAGCTAGCCAAATGAGGATACATGGAGAAGATATTCTCGAAGAGGCACTTGAGTTTTCTGTTGTTCACTTGCAATCGGCCTTAGAATCCCAACTAATGAGCCCTTCCCTTAAAGCCCAAGTGATACATGCAATGAAACAACCGATACACAAGGGTTTACCTAGGTTGGAGTCTAGACGCTATTTTCTAATCTACCAACAAGATCCTTCGCATGATGGTACCCTATTAACCTTGGCCAAAATAGATTTTAACCTAGTGCAAAAACAACACCGACAAGAACTTCATGAAATTTCAAGGTACACTTTGCTATTCACAAAATAACCTAAAACTATTTATCAATTATAGATAGATTTCTTAAACTCCAAAAACATATCTTTATTAATCTGTCATAATTTTTGAAATATTACACATATGTATGAAAGGTTGCTAATACCAAAACATTGTCAATATTAATTATCCTTTTAACAATGATTTTGGAGTTTTAGCAAAACTACAAGGATTTGTACATATTTCCAAATGGTGATAGAGTAAGAATTCCAAAGTCTATATATATATATATATATATACACATAATGGTTTTATACTGCAATATCCCCAATTTTAATTTGAAATGTTATAATTGGACAATTTTAATTCTAATACTATGGTTAGGTGGTGGAAGGAACTAGACTTCAAGACAAAATTGCCATTTGCGAGAGATCGAGTTGTGGAATGCTTTTTTTGGGTATCAAGTGTTTACTTTGAGCCTAAATATGGGGTTGCAAGGAAAATATTTGCTAAAGTACTTGCACTAACCTCAATCCTGGATGATGTTTATGATGCTTATGGGACAATGATGAATTGAAACTATTCACCGATGCAATCCAAAGGTCTCTTGGCACCCATAAATTAACTACTTTTGTTGCATATTTGTTATATTGCTTCAATGGTGTTTACTTCTAATGTGATTATATTTATATGATTATCAGATGGGAGATAAGTTCTTTGGATAAATTGCCAAACTATATGCAAATACTGTACAAAGCTCTTCTAGATACTTATGATGGTGTTGGGAGTATCCTATCTAAGCAAGGAAGATCAAGATACTTGTACTATGCAAAAGAGGCTGTAAGTAAAACCTTTTTATACTTGTCCATTCGATTAATCATTTAATCATTCAAATCTCGTTACATTAACTTCTATAACCATTTTAACAATGAAATAATAGATTGATAGTGTCAAATTTTTACATGGATGAAATTGCAATTCTATTTGTATGAAATCTAAAAATAATTGTAACTATAACCCATTTTTATTCTCATATTTATAGATGAAGAATTTGGTTCGAAACTATTTGGACGAGTCACGCTGGCTTCACCAACAAAAAATACCACCATTGGAGGAGTACATGTCAATTTCATTGATTACTGTTGCCTACCCTATGATGGCAATGACAGCCTTTATAGGAATGGGGAGTATTGTGACCAAGATGTTTTAGAGTGGTCATTGAAAAACCCTAAGATAGTGAAAGCCTCAGCTGCAATTTGTAGGCTTGCTGGTGATATAGTTACTCACAAGGTAAATTCAATTATTTACGTCCTAAAATTGTAGTACAAGTAAAGCTACTTGATGTCTTAGGTAGACTTCGAATGGACCTATTTTTAGAAACATTTTTTATTTAGTTTGTGACGTGGGATTTCTTTAAAAAAGAATGTGCAATTTCTAAAATGGTCTTAGATGTCAAAGTTGAATATAAAGTTTTTTTAAATTCTATTTGATTCCTTGATTTGGTATTTATTTAAATCAAAATTTGTTAAAAATAAATATAGATGAAAAACAACATATTTATGATAAACAGATCAAACGGATCAAATGCAAATCAGACATAAATAAGATATTAGATACAAATACAAATATATATGAAAATAAGATAATCCAAACGGACCCTAAAAATAAAACCTTGCTATGACATCTTAAATGATATCTTGCTTGCATTCTTCCTATAAATTCTAAACTTTTAGCTATAATAATGTAAAGCCTCAAGGGGACAATATTTTTTATTATTTTCTATTTAGTCGAGCTAGCATTTCAACCCATATTACAAGTTGGTTACATGCACCACAAGTGTATTCTTTTAAATTTTTGCAATTTACTGTTTTGATTTTAATTTTGTACCATTCAATTTCTTTACTACTATTCCACCATTGCAGTTCGAACAGAAAAGAGGCTATGTAACATCATCGATTGAATGCTACATGAAGCAATATAGCGTAAAAGAAGAACAAGCAGAAGAAGAAATCCGTAAACTAGTAGCTCATTCTTGGAAGGACATCAACGAAGAAATCCTTCGTCCATCATGCCGCTTTCCGATGTCTATCGTATTGCGAGTTCTCAACCTAGCTCGAGTAGCTGATTTCATGTATAAGGATGAGGATCATATACTAATCCCCACATAATGTTAAAAGAAGTTATAACTTCTTTATACGTTGATTCTGTTTCAATATGAAATTAATTACATGTAGTTCCTTTGTAATATGTATCTTTGTGTTGAATAAACACACAAGAAAACTGGGTATTAGAAATAAAATTTTATCTCTAAACATAAATTTATATTGCAAAATTATCGTCGCTAATTATTTTTATAAAATATAACTTTTGTATTAATTTTTCATCACAGAATTTTCATTTCTAAAGTTAATTTTCTTAGATGTACGAGTAATTTGTATCTCCCTTTCTCATTTGATTTGGAGAAAATTACATACTAACATTTAGGCCTTGAAAGATATCTTTTAAGTGGAAAATATATCATATGTACTCGAGATATTTAATGTGCTTATTTAGAAGACCAAAGCTAAAATTTGTTTGTATGCAAAACACAACATGATAAACATGCAGGAATGCTAGAAGGAAAAGACAAACCGAACGCGTTTTAATTATACTTCTACTAGTTTTATCATATTAAAATGCTTAACGGATCTATTTAAATTATTTGGTTTTTATTTATATCTTATTTGAATTTTATTTACATCCCTATTTTATATATATTGATCTGTTTATAAGTAAAAATATTTTTTTTATCTATATTTATTTTTTAACAAAATTTATTTAAAAATAATAAAATGTGATAAAAAACCAGAAAATAAAAAGATAAAACAAATTAAACAGAACCATTAATTTACTTCCGACATCGAGCATGTGTAAATGTACAATGGTAAGTATGCATTTCATCTGCATAGCAAACGGACACACCATGTTTTTCCCCCTCGGCAACAAAAAGATTCTGCATATAATAAATTAGTTATAACCCCAGTTGAGCGTTAATTTTATAGAAAATATACCTTAATAAATATGATATATTTAGATAAATTAATGCAACTAATAATTTAAACAATCATTCCTTTAAAAATTAGATGAATATTGTTGCGTTAAGAAACTTATATAAGGATATATTACATATTATAATTTCTATGACTATTTATGCTTATATAAAACATATAGAATTTAATGAAATAATAATACTTTGAGTTATGAAAATGCAACTTCATATGCTAAAGGTTGCATTACTGTGCCTAGTTATGCATAATTGGCAACTTTTCGACAAATCTTATTTTTTATATAAAAAGTATACTTTTCTATTAATGAAAAAGTATAAAATGATAAAAGTAGCAAGGCACATTCTAAATGAAAATATGTGAATAATAGAAGCTCTTGGCGAATAAAAAAAAAATGAAAAAGTCTAAAAGAAATTGAAAAAATGTGGAGTTGTGCTGGGAATAAGCTTATGAGTTACTAAAAGTTAGTATTGATGTAGTGGTATGAAAATGTAATATTATAAATATAATGAAAAATCTTATTGGCTTTTAAAAAAAGATATAAGAATATATAAGGAAAATATAAACTAAAGGTTCCAAATATATATATATATATATATTATAATAGAAATGATAGAGGTAAGATGTAGTTTAAAAAGTACAAAATAATTATAAAATTTGTTCACTTTGCCATAACGAATAAGTGAGGAATTGAATTCCAATTCCAATTCAATTAGAATGTATTAGGATTGTAATAATTATTATGATGTTCACTTGGTATAAAAAACAAAATAAGTAATTATTAGAGTAAATAGTAAAATATCTATAATATCCTTTACCTTTATTATAAAGATAGGAAATATATATAGGTGATATTTTCAATACAAGGTATTTATGACAAAGTTAGAAAATAAATAGCAATTTATATCTATGAAGTGATTGAGCTAATAGTGGCGAATAATCTCTCTCTCTCTCTCTCTCTCTCTCTCTCTCTCTCTCTCTCTCTCTCTCTCTCCTCTCTCTCTCTCTCTCTCTCTCTCATATTTAAACAGCATGGAAACAAAAAATCTTTCATAAAATAAATTATGGAATTATCATCTCATACAATAAATTATTTTCTTTTATAAAATCTTTCATAAAATAAATTATGGAATTATCACCTATTATAATAAATTATTGCCTTTTAGAAGGAATGGATTAATTTAACAAATTGAAATTATCCCAAAACTCATATGTTGTGTTTGGTATGCGAAATAGAATTGCGATTCTAAGTTTCATTCCATTTATTAAGTTTGGATACACTTTTAAAAGCCGGAATCACGATTTGTTGGAATCAATAATTCTAGCTTTAAGGGGGAATTCGAGAAGGTGGAATCGTGATTTCATTCCAGCTTCATTAATTGTGTAAAGTGTAACGACCCTTTTATCTTATCACATATTTTTATTTTTATTACTAGGGACAATTTTAACAAATATACTTTATGGTCATTTTGTTCCATGTAACCATCCAAACATAAGAATAGATTTGCCATTCCAGAACTCATTTTATTTCAATCCATTTCATTTTAAACAATTTCTGCTTACCAAATGTGACACTAATCTACTTGAATTTATTAAATAGAGAAAATGCAAAAAATAGTACTCGAACTTTTGCAAAAAGTTCAATTAGATATTTAAAGTTTGGTTTTGAACAATTTGATATCTAGAGCAAGCTTTCACGTATAGTTTTCCTACCTAAATCAAAAACTTAAAGTGGGAAAAATGTATGTGAAAATTTGCTTTAGGTACCAAATTGTTTAAAATCAAACTTCAAATACTTGATTGAACATTTTGCACAAAGTTTAATTATCAAATTATTCAAAATCAAACTTCAAGTATTTTGTTGGACTTTTTGCAAAAGTTTAAGTACCATTTTTTACATTAATCCTATTAAATATATCAAACTATTAATAATGTATTCCCATGCTATAAGAATTCCTAAAATTATAAATTAATCATATAACAAAAGATTAAAAGCATTCAATTTCATATGAAGGTTAATATCACGAATTATACCTAAAATTTTACAAAATAAGTAAATAGGTATCTAGACTTTTAAATCGATTAATTTAATACCATAATTTTGAAATTGATTAATTTGGTACTTGAAAAAAACTTTTCATGCATATCAACAATACTTCAATCAAGTTCTTTCATGTATTAAATTCATCATTTCAAAATTTTTTAAATACTGAATTGATCAATTTTAAAGTTTAAATACTTAATTATATATTTTGTTAAAGTTCAAGTACAATTTTTTATATTAAACCTTTTCATATAATGAGAAAATATTCTTTAAAATGAGAAGTTTTAAATTTAAATTTTAGTTATTGGCCAAAGAAGTAGTAGTAGTACTAAGGAGAAGACCCCTTTTGATATCTAAATTTTGGTGAAGTAGACAATTAGATATGTGAACTTTTAAATAGTCCAATTCCAAACCTAATTAAACTTTTCATGTCCATTTTCACTACCCTACTATTTTATTATTTCTTGAAGTAATTGACATGTGTTAAACAAAGATTGAGTAGAGTAGTGTTAATGAGCACAAAAGTTCAATTAGGTATAAAATTAGACTTTTTAAAAGTTACAGTACATATAATTGTTCATTTCATCAAAATTCAAGCGCCAAAGAAAGCATTTTTCCATCATAATAATATATTATGATTACACATCTCAACAACTTCATTGATTTATTATTTCCCAACTAATATATGTGGATTATCGGATATAAAGCATCTATTTATAGTGCTTATGGAAGATTCACATGGTGCTCACGAGATCTAGTAGTAATCAATAGTCTAATCATCGAGATGGAATGGTAGTTATGTGAACTGCTTAATCACATATAATTTACTAATATAATTTTTTTATGTTGATAGTTTTAAAAATACTATGTAACATTTCCACTTAATACTGGCTTACCACTCACCCAAATAACTAACGTATTGCACTCTTTTTTCATTAAGATACTACTGTTATTCTATAAATAATCGGTGGGACTCATTTTGTAGAAGGCATCACAACAATTGGGAAAAAGATGAGCTAAGTGTATATATGTTTAATTTCTGGCAATTTAGTATCTTATCTATACATTTTGGTAAATTAATAGTTATACTTTTAAAGTATGCACTATTCAATATTTCTGTTAAATAATATTTAATGAATATTTATTTTAATAATGAGATAATAGCGAACAATTGGCCAAAAATTGCTCAAAGAAAAAGATGCGGTCCTAAACTGCCAAAAAATTGAAAATATATGCACTTGATCTATTATTAACTTGTCATCAAAATAAACTTTTATAAAAAATTATTTAGTGGAGATAATAAATTACATATACTTTCAAAGCACAAATATTAATTTGTCAAAATATAAAAATAAGACACTAAATTGAAAAAAATCGAAAGTCCAAAAACTTGGCATGCTTTTATCCCATGATGACCATACATACTTCATCAATATAGTGTAAAAGAAAAAAAGAAGAAACGAATTTTTGGAGGTAGTGAGGAAGAAAATAGTTATTGATGGAGATAAACCCTTCAAGGCATTTGATGTAATAAATCTAGTGCAACTTCTAGATCTAGGCATTTATTATATACTTGAAAAGGAGATTGGTGAAGCATTGAAAAAAGTTCACAATATCTACTTTGAATGTGTTGATGGAAACATTGAAAGTGATTTATCCACCGTTGCTTTCCTTTTCAGATTGTTACAACAAAAGGCTACAGGATTTCGTGTGGTATATTTTAAGTCTTCATGCACGTGAAGTGTGCATTTAAAAATATGATAGACAAGTGGTGCACACTTTAAAAATAACATTAACTATTGTGATTATTTTATTTGATAATCACCTCATACAAGGTTTTTTTTTTCCATATAACAGTGAGGAAGAATTCGAATTTGATACATGTCACTTGAGAGATTAACAAAGACGTAATTAGATTGTAAAGCTATTGGCTCCTCCTACCAGGTTAATTCTCTTACAAATTGTTTGTTAAGAATATTTTCTATACAACTTAATTAATTATTTAGGCAAACTTATCATTAAATATGACCTACCAAATGACATAATGGGGATGCCACAAAGTAGAATCATTTTAGCAAATTAAAGCTTTACTTAAAAATATTAGAAAAGTACATATAAAAAAATTTATTACTAAAACATGTGTATTAAAGGCTTACAAAGCCATCTTATTGTTACTATAGCCAACCAAGTAAATAAGATCAATTTTTTCATACGGAACAACTTACTAGGGGTGTACAAAAAAATCGATGAAACCAAAAAACCGAACCAAAACCATAAAACCAATTCGAAAAATATGGTTAACCGATCCATTGGTTTCGGTTTAGGATTACGGTTTTTCTTTTTTTTTTTTGTTTTCAGTTTCGGTTTATAACCACAAAAAACCGATTGTTAACGGTTAACCGTTTCAATAGTTATAAGTATATTATATATATAATTTACGTATACATATAATTATTTTTTAAAATATATATATACATAAGATTTACATATACATATAATTATTTTTTAAAATATATATACATATAATTTATCTATGTTAATATTCCTTAGATTTCGATTAAAATACTATTGTCCTATGTTTGATGGAGTTAATGTGGTAATTGATTTGGTTTGATTTTATTGATAATGATAAATCCAAAAATTATTTTTCCTCTTTTGCTTAATTTGATTTTCTTTTTTTTTAGCTCTTGTAATATATAAAATAATTTAAAGAAAAACTCTATTATAAAGACTAAAATTAAGATTTGTTGAAATTATCAATTTGATTTGTTGAGACTATGACGCTAAATGGTTAAAAACCAAAAACCGAATAAATTAACCGAATAAATGGTTAACCATTTATAATAGACCGATTAAGGATCGGCATATTAAAAAATCGATCATTACAGTTAGATTCAAAAAATAGGATCACTAACCGGTTAATCGATTCGTAAACATCCCTACTATTTACATAGCTAGGTCATAAAATTGTAGTATAAACGTACACGGGTTGCGTGGCCCACTGAATCCTAGGTCTAGTCCTTAAATTTGAAGTTCTCTCATTGAGTTGTCCAGTGGATGGACCAAGGTGAATCTGAGACCTATTCGACCTAGCAAATCATGAATCTACGCCACCAACCACTAGCATGCCAGCATTTTCCAATCAACCAAATGATAGTAACTAATTTTTTGGGTCTACGTAATGTTGTGCATATATTTTTGACAAGTTTTAAAGATGAAAATGGGAGCTTTAATGAATATCATGTGATGGACATACAAGAATTACTAAATTTGTATGAACTTGATGAGGATACATGGAGAAAATATTCTTGACGAGGCACTTCTTTATTAAAGTTTGTTACTTGCAATATGCCTTTGAAAATTAATGAATGAGCTGGAGTTATCAAACTCATCATTCTATGTTGGATTGTTAGAGGTATGTATGTAATCGGAATGTAGAATTAAAAGAATGTACTAAGTTTCTACAACTTATACAAAGTAGTTTTAAAAAACTATAAATATACTTATAGAAGTTGTAAAAATTATGATCTACATAATGTATGTAAAAAAGAATAGATAAATTATGTTTTTTTTTTATAATAACTCTTAATCCATAAAATAACACACGTTAAAAAAAAAAAGCAGCTATAGTCAAAATTAAATTTTTTTATATTATTTTGTTTGAAAGAAATTACCAATTAAATGAGGATATACTTTTCAACTTAACAAAAAAATTTAATTATATAAAAGAAATAAATAAGTCTTTTTGTATACTTTATAGCTATAACTTGACTTAAAATTGTGATTTTGATCATTATGAATGAGTTATTTCCTTAAAGCACAAGGCACCATAAGAAAATTGACCTATAAAGACAGAAATTCTATGATGATAAATTGAGATACATTAACTTCTATCTCTATAAATAAAACTTAATTTTCTTGTAATGATTAAAACATGAATCGAAACAATTAATACATAAGAGATTGCCTAGGCTAGAATGTAGGCAGTTTTTCCAAATTTTCCAACAAGATCCTTCGCATCATGAATCCCCAGTCAATGAAACATAAAAACTAGGAAATTTATCATCTACCTTCTTCAGCCAAGAGATCAACACCTAATTACTTATTTAATTCTGTAGACCAAAAGAAATTACTAAACGTGTAATAAGTCAAACTCCATATCTTAAATACCTTGAAATTGATCTTACCCTATATAATAAATCTACATACTACTTAAGGCTTCTATAACTTGTTTTGTCTTTTATTTGTTCTATATTCCAACAAATCAAGAAATTTTAAATTACTCTACTAAACATTTGAATTAAATCTATAATTATAATTAAATATATAATGAATCTCACCAACACTCCTTCAGATTTTTTACCCAAAATTGCACTGCCCTACACTTTATCTTCGATACAGCTTGATTGGTCTAAGAAAAATTGAAATTTAAAAAAAAAACTACTTAAAGACCCTTGGTAGCTCTTCATTTTAAGAGTAAGGCAACAGGGATATAATCATTTTAACGATTCAAGAAATTTTAATATGGCTCCATTGATCTTTCTTTTTCCCCTAAACTCCACTAATCTATTTATATAACTAAGTCTTTCTCAACATTATAAAATCTTGCCAATTAACAAATCTACTAGTCATATATTATATAATCAACTAGGGACATAAGGGTAATTTACTTAACCACTCTTAAGGAAATATCTTTTAATCATTTACTAAATTATACGCAATTATTTATTAAATTTGGGGGCAATTTAGTTATTAACCTTGGAAAAGATTTTAGGACTTGGGAAAACTCCTACTATTTGGATTATTTGAACTCACTTTATTATTTTTATTTTGACTACTTGATTTTAGAACCGAACAACGGTATGGTATAAATGAACTGTGACCCTAGTGGTCGAATACCTAAGATGATCTGCATATGAGAATATCATGTGGTTTTCTTTTTGGCCCTCAGAATTTAGATGCTCCAATCAAACCCTTGATAGCATATTACAATGGGAGTAGAACTTGATGTTTTCGATTGTGTTGTTTCTAATAATGAATAAGGTGAATACCTCAAGCTAATCGATCATGCTTAACTTAAGGGTTTGGTTGGATTGTCTGATTTTCATCTATATATCTTATCTATTTTTTACTTATTTATGAGTAAAATACCTGTTTTTCATTTATATATGTTTCTTGGTAAACATCTGTTGATGGTTGTCAAAATCATGATTTACAATTCACTTGTATTTATAGAATCGTATAAAATCATGCAAGACCGGTAAAATCATAAACATGTAAAATTGTATATCTAAATTCATAGTTCTACCTAACGTCTGCATCTGAATAATTTTTCATTTATTTTAATTAAGAAAAAAAATATAAAATCATAAACTTATAGAATCATATATTTGACTGATCATTTTGATAACCATGCATTTGTTTGAAAATAATTTAAAAAAAAAAGATACTAAAACTGAAATAGCCAAGAAATTCCTAATTTTATTTTATGAATGAATTGTTGAATTATGCATGATAAATATATGTTGATGGTTAATTTAAATTTTGATGAACTATGTGATATGTGAATGTGTAGAATTATTTAAATATGTTAGAATTAGTTATTTGTTATTTTATAAAATATCAATATGTTTTAGGGTGAAATATACATGTTAGAAATAAATGGAATGTATGCATATGAAAGCCCCTAAGTAGTAGAAAATTTGAGTAAAAATAGAGCCAATAAAACCCCTTTTTAATGCCTTAAAACAAAGCCATTTAATTAAGTAAAACAAGTTAAATTAATTAACAAAGCCAAAGTCATTAAGCCTTTAATGCCCTCATGCCCTTAAAGTCAACATAGGATAAGTTTAAACTTTTTAACTTCAAAAATTCGGCCAAAAATTTCAGACCAAACCAAAAGCCCTCTATTTGCCCTAAACTCATTCCTTTCTTCATCAAAAGAGCTCCCAAGGTGACCCCTAAGTTGAAGTTTGATTTTCTACAATTCTCACCATCAAAAGCTTGATCTAGAGTCCTTAAACCGAGCATAGAAGTCCAAGTGGTAAGTGTGTTCTCTATTTTTCATTTTCATGCTTATATGTGTTCTTGATGATATTTTGTTTATGAATTCGTGATCCATGTTGTATGGATTATATGAAGTGTAATAGGACTAGATTGGTTAGTTTTACTTGTTTGAAAGTGAGTTTGAAGTGTTGATGAGGGTTGAATGGTTGGATGATGGTATAGAGTGTGAATTTGGAGATTTTGTTGTTGAATTGTTGGATGATGATTAGAATAGGGTTATAGATGTTTTGAGATGATGATTGATTGATAGAAGTGATAAATGAACTTATAATAAGCTTGGAAAGATTTGGAATGAGTTGAAGAAGTGTAAAAGCATGTTTTTGAAAAAGGGAAAAACAGGGGAAAAACTTTGGAAAATTTCCGCTGCTGTCAACGCCTGCAAATTTGCCGGTGTACTTTGCCGGTGTAGGATTTACGCCGCCGGCTTTGAAGTCTACGCTGCCGGTGTTGAAATGACTTTTCATGACCAGAATCGTGGTTCCTTAACGCTGGCAAATTTTGCATTCAACGCCGCCGGCGTTGGAACCGGCGTAGAACCCTGCAGCTCAAACATGTTTTCGTATATCAGCCGTAACTTTTTCATCCGATCTCCGATTGAGATGATTCAAGTTGCGTTGGAAAGATAAGAAAGAGATCTACAACTTTCATGTTTTAAATTTTTACAAATTCGAAACGTATCAGTGCTTAAATTTTACATCTTTCCAACTGATACATTTTCTAAATAAAGTTAAAAACTTGTTTTTGATTGATTTATAGGTATTTGCTTTACCAAATGGATATATTTGATCTAAAATGAGATAGATATATGATAATTGATGTATTATGATGATTAAATGATATAATTTAACATGATTTAAATATATTTATAGATTTAACAAATTAATGAATTTTCATGAGAGTTAAGCTAAAACTAGTTATGTTATATATATGATTTCCTTTACTTATTTTAAAAATCTTGTGATGATTTATTTGAATTTCTTTGGATGATAATGTATGAGATTGGTTGATATTGAGCTTGAACTAAGTGTAAAATTGTAATAATTCTGTTGAACAGTATTTGATTCTCGCTCGGCCATCCCTTAACTCCCGAGCTAATACAGGTACGCAGTAACCTGCTTGTCTCTGTTAGGATAGGCATTTATAAAACTTAAATATATAATAAGAAAACTTAAAATGTGATTGTTGCTTGTGTTTTATGCCGTTAAAATCCAATTCCTACGCCAGGTCATGTATGAACCTAACGGCGACCCCTCATAGTTTGATGAGTTTGGGATGGAAGTTGGTATCCGGTTCGGGGAGCGGCACCTTGCTCGGTTTGAGCACGTAGATCTAGGCGCTTAGGCCACTCCTGTCATTTGAGATGACTTTCATTAAGTGGTACGGCGGGTAGTCGACGGGGGTATAGATCGGTGAAAATTTATTTAAACTTGGTAGGAAGTACCATAGTTTAGTTCAAACGTTTATGAGAACGGGTGAACTATATTTTATGATATGGACTGAGTATAAATAGAGCTAAGTAACGGCTATTAACCCTGGAGGAAGCTACTTTTCTCTTTGACTTAACGATATCTAGGACGGTATGAGTACCCGAACTACTTATATCAACCCCCTGAGCGTCCGAGTGTTACTCAGGTCCCCTCGCGATCCCTGTTGTCCGGAGTTTGAATACTCCCGTGTTGATTGATTAATTAAAGATTAAAGAATAATTGAATGGATGTTGCATATTGCATTTAGACTAAGCTTGTGTGCTTCATCTCGCTTTTGTATTCGTTGCTGTGTACTGGGCCTCTGGCTCATTCTTTTAACAATTTCAGGTGATGACCTGGACGAGTCCTATGCGAGCATGGGTTATGGCTCCGATTTTGAGGACTTCTTGGAGGAATATGAGGACTAGAGTTTGACCAGGACTGGACGGAACCATTCTTTTTGTAATAGACTAGATAGTTAGTTAGAATGGATGTTTTTAAAGCTTTGTTAAGCTTTATATTTTGTTATTTTGTTTAAGGCTTGTAAGAAGCCTGTGGATGTAATATATGTATGTATATATCTAGCTTGATCTGCCTTTGTTTAAAGTTGTGTATATATATGTTAATATGTTTTGAAAAGCTACTAAATAATTATTTCTCAAAATGATTTATTCCTTAAGATTAGGTGAACAATTCATCAAACAATTCTTTTAAGACAACCTTGCATATAATTCTGCAGATTATATGCGGTTGGGGAACTGCTATTGCTTATTTCAACTAGGGGTAATAGCGGGGTCCTTACAAAAACGACAAAACAACAAATGAAACAAACAACTTAATGGACCCTATTATATACATCACAACTCTATATGCATGCAAATGTGATCAATATTGGTTATATACTAAAATTCCTTATGGAACTAATAAAATTACTTCTGTTCATAATATATTATCTATGTCTATATTATTAAAGTAAAAAAACATTTAGCTAATAGCTTTTTAGTCTAGTAACATCTCCCCTAATCTTTTATATAAGAGTTTTAGGTTTGAATCCATTCTCCTCCATTATAATTAGAAAAAAAAAAAAGGTATAAAAATGCTTGGAGTCTTTAGTGTTTATAAATTTAAAGATGTTTTTAAAAAGTGATTCGAATTATGTAGTTATAAGGAGTTATATTAGATGTATAAAGAAATTTTATTGGATATTAGAAATAAGTGAGGTTAAGAGGTGTGGATATAAAAGTTACTATTTAAAAGAGGGAAAAAAAAATTAAACCAATAGAAATTTATACAGATATATAAAAATATATAGGTAATTTTATAAACATATATATTTATAAAATGATAAATTAAATAATTTAATTTATTTGTTTAATTATCCTCTAATAACATTCATGTGATGGATTGACAACATATTTTTTATTGTTTTCGAATAATTGTTTATCAAGAAACATATACCGATAAAAAACTGACAATTTTATTGATAAACCGACCAAATAAATATGATAACAATATGATATAGATAAAATACATATATAGACCAAATATAGACATAATACACACCCTATATATATATATATATATATATGAGGTCAAGCGAAAAAATATTTGATGTCTCAATCATATCTTAATAAATAGATAGTTGACACATGTTAAGTAAATTTAAAAAAATAAAAACATTCTTAAACTAAAGCAAATAATTATTATTACTATACATATATATAATAATTATTTATTAACTAAAATAGAATAAATATAGCAGTTTTAACACAGCAAATTTTCATTTAGGTCAAGCTTTGGGACTTCGTCCAGCCGACCTGTTTCCCCGGACGACAAGTCTTTGTCTCGAAGGACAGTGCAATCAATAAAGGTGGTCTAATTGAATTGTTGTTAAAAAAAATAAAAAAAATCAATAGTTGAATTGATTTCCTCACCATACTGACGTTCGTACGGGTCAGAATAAGGCTACAATCGAACCGAGCTATTCGCGAGCTATTCGAGCTCGGCTCGTTTAGCTAAACGAGCCGAGCCTAAGCTTGTCCTCAAGCTCTCGAGCCGGCTCGCAAATAGGCTCGTTATGAGCTTGAGAACAAAGCTTGTGAATAGATTCGTTAAAGGCTCGTGAGCCTACCTCGTGAACAGACTCGTTTAATATATATATAATATTGATTTTATATTATTAATATATATTAATGTAATATTGTATAAAATTATTTATATTAATTTAATATTATAAATATAATTAAAAATACATATATAAACTAAACGAGTCGAGCTTAAGCTCGTTTAATGAAGCGAACCGAGCTCGGGCTTGAAAAAGCTTAACGGGTTCGGGCCCGAGCCTACATATTTCAGGCTTATTAAAAGCCTGGCTCGGCTTGAGCCCGTTAAAAAATAAACAAGCCGAGCCCGAGCCGGCAAAAGCTCAGCTCGACTCGGCTTGTTTGTACTGCTAGATCAGAACAATCAACCTTTACACATAGACTTACCCACACCAAATTACGACACCTATTATATTGTAGGAAAATTCTATGTGCGTTGGACCTATATTTTAATTTTATGTATATCCACCGACTCCATGCCCTTCCATCGCATTCACGCTAACGTTACTTTTTATCAGAGATTGGTGCTTGATAGGACCCCAGACCTACGCAAAACATGACTTAGAACTAAAAGTGTGTGTGTCTGTATATATATATTTAATATATATAATCGTCCCATAAATTGGTAATTGGTCTTTTTGTTGACTAAATGATATTTCATTAATAAGTCTGTAGAATGCGTAGACAAGGGTTCCAATTCCACATCTATCTATTGGTTTTCATCAAAAGTTGATATTAGAGAGTTTGGCCGATATAATTCCTATTTAAGTATTTGTTTGTTTGGCTTTTTTTGGTAGATACATATACTTTTTTTTTTAATTTTTTCCAATAAATTATTTATCAAGAAATATATATATAAATAAAAAAAGTTAACAGTTTTCATCAAAAGATCAAATAGATCAAATATAAATACAATCGGATATATTTATACATATCATTTTAAAAAAGATACATATACAAATAAAAAACAGACCATCCAGGCAGACCCTAAATGGTGGAAATAAATCTCAACCATTTATTTGGTTACTTAATAAACGTATCAAATTTAAAGTTATAGATACTTTTATAAATTGATCCTCTCTCTAGTCATTAGGATTATAGATGTTTTTTCATTAGGTTTCTGTAATAGTAAAGAAGGATTAAGGGAAAGAAATAATTTAACCATAAAGAATAGACATGTCTCAATGTCGGATCGGAATCAAGACTTGGCTCAGACTAGCTACAGATTTAACCTATATGGATCCGATCCGGCAAGACGGGTCATACATACAAATCGGACCTATTTGGTCCACGGGTCCAAGACGGGACTTGTCTACTTGTTAGACTTGCAGACTTGATGGGTCCATATGGGTCCACTCCTATAAATTTAAAAAAAAATTAAATTAATGTAAAGAGAACGGGTTAGACCCATTTCGACTTGCCTCGTCCTCTCCCTGAGGCGGCTTCGAGTTCCTTATTTTTGGACCCACCAAGGACATGTCTAATAAGGAAGGTGTAGATTTTCTTGATTCTTCTCTAATCATGTTGTTTTGTACATTAGGTACACAACATTATGTCTTAATTGTTTGTGACAATTATTTATTCAAGATCATAAAATTATGAAGATTAAATTTTAAAGTTCATAGTTATAGATGTGTACATGTATATTGTAGAATGATAAATATATGAAACTACTATTTGAACTTTGATATTCCTTTCTCTAACAAATTCATTTGAGTTTAATTTTCACCTCTCCCAAGTTGTAATAGAGGATAATCGGTAAAAAAAAAAAAATAGTAAAGGAAAAAAAAAGACATTTATACATAATCAACTCGTAAACTTGCCATCAAAGCCACAACAATAATAAATTTAGAAATATCAAACTCTTGGATAGGGAGGTTTTTGTTGTGAGACAAACTTTATGGGTAGGTCTTTTGAGGTTTTTTTTCTTTTATTAAGATATTGGATTAGCATCTTAAAGGTCTCCTTCTATGTCGATAGCCTTGTAACCTAGGGCTGGGCAAAAAAAACCGATTGAACCGTGAACCGAGCCGAGCCGAACCGAACCGAAAATTTGGTTTTTTTTCAGTTCGGTTCGGTTCACGGTTCGGTTCAAAGATAGAGATTCGGTTCGCGGTTCGGTTCGCAATTTCGAACCGAACCGAACCGTCTTACTAATTTAAAAAAAAATATATATGTTCACTGCCTTTTAGGCAGTCGGCCCAGGCGCCCAGCCCTTTTTTTTATTTTCAAGTGTGGGACTCCATGTGAATATGTCATGTTTAATTTTCCCCTAGCGCCCAGGGCCCCTTCATTTTTCATTTTCAAGTGTCAGACTCCCATGTGAATAGGTTATGTTTATTTATTTATTTTAATTTCTCCTAAGCAATTACGTTTACCATTCCGCCAAATTCAATTGCATTGGCAATTGTGCTGATTGTTAAAAGCACATAATGTCCTTATTCGGAAAAGTTACCGCGCCTTGTTTATTTGTTTATTTCAAATTTCATTTGATTTTCTTCCGCCAAGAGGAAGTGAGCCCTCTCTTTATTCTTTTTTTTTTCTTTTAAATTTTTTGAATCGGTGGAATCGCCATGCTAGTTCTGGGTCTGTTCCGGCCATACTCATATCAAAAATATAAAAACTAAAAACTTAAGAATTACTAATGTGAAGGTTTTTGAAATGAGCACATTCTCTTTTTTTTTTATATGGTTCGAACCGTATATTGAACCGTACCAAACTGTTTTTTTTTAGGTTCGAAAAATTAGTGAACCGAACCGTAAGGTTAGGTTCGTTTTTTAAAAATAACCGAACCGTTATTTTAGGTTCAATTAGGTTCGGGTGACGAACTGGACCGAACCGTACCGTGCCCACCCTATTGTAACCTAGTGACATCTGGTCTAGATCCTCATCTTTGAAGTATCAAGTTCGATTTTCCATATAAATGTGTTGTAACGATTCTATATGGCCGTGTTATAACAGCTCTTGTAGCCCATTGAAAAAAAAAAGAAAAAAAAAGATCTCCTTCTATTAGAAATTTTTTTACTTTATTTTAAGTTTTTCAATATATTTCCTTAAAAATTTATTGAAATATTTTTATGAGTCACATACTATTATTAAGAGCCAGCCTTTATCACAACTGAAAAAGCAAAAAGGAAAAAAAAAAAGCATCTAGCATCTAATTTATATGATCTATGTACAAGTAATTAGGTTGATATATATATATATTATTTATTTTTCTATATTAGCCAGCGTCAAAAAACACCACACAAATGGGAAAGGGGCAAAAAAAAAAATAATAATAATAATAAAAGATACAGACCCTAGTGGGATAGGCTCTTCATTTGTACGTTTTGAAATCGTTTCTCGCCTGTGAACAGGTGTGTGTGCGTGTTAGTGTGTATATGCATCCATCAATCACTGCCTCATTTGGATATGAAAAGATATTCTACAAACCAATTGAAAATGAAAACTATGATTTGATTGTTTGAGTATTTATTTTTCATCTATATCTTATTTGGGTAAATTTTGTTTGTGTCATATGAGACGTTTGTATGTATATATATACGATTAACTGTTAGTACTTACTTACTTAATTGTCAAAGAATTAGTACCAATATTTTCTAAATACGTTGATATATGAAAATTTTATTAGTACTTGCTTGCTGTTAAAAAGTGTAATATTTTTTTTTTTCATTCCAAAATTAGGAATCTTCTGTTTGGATTGTCTGTTTTTCATCTGTATCTGTATTTTTTTTAAAATGATATGTATAAATGTATCCGATTTGCATCTAAATTTTATCTATATTTGTTTTATTTGATCTTTTGATGAGATCTGTCAACTTTTTTTTATCTATATCTATTTTTTGATAAATAATTTATTAGAAAAAAGTTTGAAAAAGTATCTGTATCTACCGAAAAAAGCCAAAACAAACAGACCCTTTAAAACATATCTTACTTTCAACGGATAAAGGATGAAAAAAAATTATCATTGGAACCCAATTACCATAAACTGTACTGATTCAATAATTTGTTTTTTGAGATAATATCATTAGTGATACTTAAAGT
Source organism: Combretum micranthum (assembly GCA_024138025.1). Taxonomy (NCBI): domain Eukaryota; kingdom Viridiplantae; phylum Streptophyta; class Magnoliopsida; order Myrtales; family Combretaceae; genus Combretum; species Combretum micranthum. Next base: position 73,230 of record JAMXBD010003308.1, read on the forward strand.
TTAGTAAAATATATAATTATATACCTGAAATTTAAAATTATTCATTTTCTTTCTTTCTTTTCTTTTTTCCTTTTACAGATTAAAATCGATTAATTTAATATTTGAATTTTGAAAATAATCAATTTAGTATAAAAAAAAATTTGAAATTAATCAATTTAGTATATAAAAGAACTTATTGGAGGTGTTGTTGGTGTTTATGAAAAGTTCTATTAGATACTAAATTGATTAATTTCAATATTTAGATACTAAATTGATCATTTTTAAAGTTTGGGTACCAAATTATATATTTTGTCAAAATTTAAACATCATTTATAATATTAACATTTTTTTTACATTTTTTATTGTTTATCATTGCTAAAAATCACAGTATTCATATGCCATACTTATATTATGCATTTCTAAATTTTGGAATTAAAGCATATCTCAAATCCATTAGACCCTTACGAAAGGATCTAAAACACTAAGAGTAATCAATCTGCTATCTCTTTCACATGATCACACAGTATGAATCGATAATAAGAAGGTTCTAAAATATCCATAAAAAGTTTGGTTGGATACTAATTTAATCACTTTAAGTTTAAGTAGCAAATTGAATTTAATATATATATATATATATATATAATTAGGAGTATATGCAGCCCATCGACAAAACCTCATTACCTCAACCATTTAACCGTTAAAATAAATATAGTAATTAGAATATTAACTATTTTAATGATTCAATTACGATTAGATATGTTGTGAGCTGTTAAATAGAGACGAGACCGATTCCGTCAAAATCAATGAGATGAACATAGAATTTCACCATAAAATTAGCTACTAAACTTCACATTCTTTCCACATATTAATGCTCTACCGTCCCATAGTTCCTAATCCTATAGTTACTTCTTCTGTGTAGGACGTGGAAAAAAATTCGAAGCATCAATGCTGAACTGCTTTTTAATGTTGTATTCCTACAAGTAGATCCTTGTAAAGGCCCAAAAACAACTATATATTCATATGCATTAGATCCATTTTCTGTACAGTGCAATCAAAAGGGAGAAATGCATTATAATAACGATTGTTCATCAATGAGTCCTCTCTATTGTTTCTTGCTACTGGTGTCACGGTTCTAGACTTTTCGCTAGCACAATGGAACCGTGCGGCGCTTACTGTCCTACCTGAGTAGTAGTAAGCAAGCTTAACGCAACAATATTCAGTTAACGATCAATCTCAATATCTGTAAGCAACACACGTAGGCAACAATAAGTAACCAACAAAAAGTAAAAAGGGACGCAGGCAAGAACCGATCTGAAAATGTATCACACTTTATTAATCTCATGTACAGACAACAGTAAAGTGTGTGTGGGGGTTTGTGTAAACTGGGATATCATTGACTATGGGCAGTCAACCGATGAGTAAGAGCTTCTATCCAGAAGAGTACTCACAACCCCACAAAGAGCTTTATTAGCTTTTGTGGTTCTTGCAAGAGGAGATATTAAAATTGGTGAGGAGGCAACACCAAAATTAAAATAAGTAAATAAAAAAAAATATTTACAATAATCCCCCCTTCTACTCCTAATATACAAAAGATCATCACACCCTCCCCCACTTAATCTATTGACGTCCTCGGCAAGGTGTGCTGGAGGTTGATCTTAAGGCTTGAGTCTTCCTTGCTTTAACTGCTCTCCTCTCAGCATGAGGCATAAGATCTTCTTCCATCTCCCAGCTGTTGTCTTCTTCTCCACGATCTTTCCACTTCACTAAGTATTTAGTATGTACTACTCCAGTGGTTGGATCTTTGACACTTCGTTCAGCAAGGATGTCTTCAACGGCTTCTCTGACGTTGAAGTTGAACTTGACATTCGGCCGCTTTGACTCATTACGCTTTGGGTCTTCCATGTCAGAGTAATATGGCTTCAAAACACTTACATGAAAGACAGGATGAAATTTCAACCCTTTAGGAGGCTCCACTTTGTAGGCGGTTTTTCCAATCTTGGCGATGATAGGAACTGGACCAACATACTTCTGCATAAGTCTTTTGTCTTTATGCTTCAGTAGTCTGATTTGGTCTGGAAATGGCCTGATGAGGACTTGATTTCCAACATTGAATTCTCTAGGTCTTCGCTTCTCATCTACCCATTTCTTCATGCGTCTGAAAGCTCTTTCAAGATAGACCTTGGCAACTTCAAATTTCTACTTCCAACCCTTTGCAAACATATAGGCTTTTGGGCATTTCCTGTATACGGCGCTGCTACTGTGTGAGATAACAGTGGTTGCTGACCCATAACAATTTCCATAGGGCTCTTGTTGGAGGAAGAGTTCCGCTGGATGTTGAAACAAAACTGGGTAATATCCAGCAAATCCACCCAATTCGTTTGGTTGGCAGTAACAAAGTGCCGCAAATATCCTCTAGCATCCCATTAAACCGCTCTGTCTGTCCGTCACTCTGAGGATGGTGGCTGGAGGACATACTAAGTTCGGACCCTAAAATGCTGAACAATTCGATCCAAAACTTCCCTGTGAATCTGGCATCTCGATCACTCACAATGTTTTTTAAGGCACACCCCAAAACTTCACAAAATGCTTGAAGAAAAGCTGGGCAGTCTCTGTAGCATTCGAACTCTTCGTGGTTGGAATGAAGGTGGCATACTTTGAAAACCTATCTACCACAACAAAGATGGATGAGAGTTCACCTACTTTAGGTAAGCAAGTGATGAAATCCATGGAGACACTCTCCCATGGACGAGAAGGCACTGGAAGAGGTTCCACCAACCCTACAGGTTTCTGCCTCTCGATCTTGTCCTGCTGACAAGTTAAACACGTTCTGGTGTAGTTCATCACATCTTCCTTCATATCCGGCCAGTAATAACTCTGCTTCAACAAGCTCATCATCCTCTGCCATCCGGGATAACCAGCCTACAATGTATCATGGCACTCCCTCATGAGTGCCCTCCTCAAGTTCCCCACCTTGGGAACATACAGGCATCGACCTTTGGTGTAGATCAAATCACCTTCAACCAAAATCTACGAGTCTTGCCCTCCTCAATCAACTGCTTCAAGTTCTTGGCCAACAGGTCTTGGCCCAAGTGTTCTTTAATCTGCTCTCGAATAGTACCAGCAATTTGACTGACAGACTGTTGGGCTATCTCGGCTAAATAGGCCAAATCTACTCTTCTACTCAAAGCATCTGCTACCTGATTTGTATGCCCACCGCGTTACACAATCTCCATATTAAACTCTGCAAGGAATTCCTGCCATCTCGCCTGCTTGGCTGATAGTTTCGGTTGAGTAAGAATATGGCTGGCAGCAGAATTATCAGTTCTCATAATGAACTTCAACCCCAATAAGTAATGCTTCCACGTTTTGAGGCAGTGCACAATAGCTAACAGCTCCTTCTCCTATGCTGAGTATCTGCGCTCAGTGGGGTTCAGCTTCCGACTCTCATATGCCACTGGATAGCCCTCCTGGATCAACACTCCACCTAAGGCGATATCAGAGGCATCCGTGTGGACTTCAAAAGGTTTGGAGATGTCAGGTAAGGCAAGGACCCGCTCCTCTGTCACAACCCGCTTCAACTCTTCAAAGGCAGCCTGACACCCCTCATTCCAAGACCATACTCGGTCCTTCTTCAAAAGATCTATAAGGGAAGCAACCCTCCTGGAATACCCCTCTACAAACTGCTGGTAATAATTGGCAAGTCCAAGAAACGAGCGTAGCTTAGTGACACTTCTTGGAACAGGCCACTCTCGAATAGCATCTACCTTGGCTCCATCCATCTTGATGTGCCCTTCTTTGATCATATGCCCAAGAAAGTTGATGCACTTCTAGGCAAAAGCACATTTCTCACGCTTCACGTACAAAATGGTTTTCCCTCAACTTTTGGAATACCATCTGCAAGTGTTTCACATGGTCCTCCAACGTCCTGTTATACACAACGATGTCGTCTAGATAGACAACAATAAATTTATCCAGATAGTCACGAAAAACATTATTCATTAAAGTACAAAAAGTTGCAGGAGCATTAGTGAGACCAAATGGCATCACCAGGAATTCGTAAGCCCCATAACGAGTTACACAAGTAGTTTTGGGCTCATCTCCCTCAGCAATGCGGACTTGATGATAGCCTGAGCGAAGATCCAATTTGGTGAAGTATTTGGCACCACTCAGTTGATCAAACAAATCAGCAATAAGAGGAATAGGATAATGATTTCTCATTGTAAGTTTGTTGAGAGCCCGATAATCAATACACAATCTCAAACTCCCATCATGCTTCCTCTGAAATAAGACAGGAGCCCCGTATGGTGCTTTCGATGGACGAATGAACCCGCCTCTAACAACTCATCAAGTGCTTTCTCAATTCTGTTAGTTCTGGAGGCGACATTCTATATGGAGCCTTGGCAGGTGGTTTGGCCCCTGGGATCAACTCAATTTCATGATCCACTGACCTTCTTGGAGGTAACTCCTTCGGGAGCTTGTCAGGCATAATGGAACCATACTCCTTCAGGACACTCTGAATTACCTCTGGAATCTCAGCATTCCCTCCATCCTCCTTCTCTGTCAAGACAGCAAGGAATGTTGGCTCTTGGTGTTGGAGCCCTCGCTTCAATTGGAGCGCTGAAAGCATCATTGCCCCAATGCTCTTACCTCTGCTACTCCCACTACCAGCTTTCCTCCTCTGAACGGGCACACAACATGGCTTCTCGCCCATAAACATTAGGCAATCAGCTGGAAAGGAAGCAACTCGAGCATTCTCAGAAATTCTATCCCCAGGACTATTCTGAAGTCATCTAAAGGGACAGCAGTGAAGTTGAGATTCCCGCTCCAATCTCCAACCTTCACCTTCACACTCTTTGCAACTCCTTGAACCGGACAGGCCTTAGAGTTTACAGCTTTAATTTGGCTAGAATCATCAGATAACACTAGCCCCAATCTCTGTGCTTCGGGCACATCAATGAAATTGTGTGTGGCTCCCGAATCAATCATTGCACTGGCAATCTTGCCGTTGATGTGCAACTGAACAAACATCAGTTCGTTGTCAGTCTTGGTTTTGCTGGGCTCTGTGGAGGCTTTCCCAACGGCTGACAACATGTGTAGAGCTCCCATCCTAGGCTGCTCTTCACAATCTTCCTCAGATTCCTCATTCGGACAAACACCCTCTGCCTTCTTCGTTAGGCATTGAGTGCAGCCTTAGTTGGACATTCTGCTACCCTGTGAGGTCCGTTACACAGGAAACAAGCAAGTGGTGGCTTCTTGCCACTGCTTGAAGCACCATTTTTCCCCGTCTGTCGAGAACCATTGAATTTCTTCTGGCCCCCTCCATTACCTTGATTGTTAGAACTTGAGGCTCCCCCACTTTTGGCTTTGCCCGACTTGCCAGACTTTCCACCATCGTGTCCCGATGATGCACCCTTCCCTCTGGAATCATTGGTGTAGTCTGTCAAGCGCTCAGCGGCTGTTTGCGCTTGAGTCAAATTCTCAACCGTTGCCTCTGCAACTCATTCCTGGCATATGGCTTCAATCCCTCCAGGAAATAGAACAGCTTATCATCTTCACTCATACTCTTGATATCAAGCATAAGTGCCGAAAAATCTCTGACATACTGCCGGATGTCATCGCCATGGCGAAGCTCACGTAGCTTCTTCCTGGCATTGTACTCAACATTCTCAGGGAAGAATTGAGTTCGCAACTCAGTCCTCAACTGTGCCCATGTATCTACATGTGCCGTACCGTTCTGGATCTGCTCATATTTGGTGCGCCACCACAGCTTGGCATCACCAATTAGGAACATAGTAGCTATGGAGACCTTTGTGCCCTCATCATTATGTCCCATAGCTAGGAAATACTGTTCCATGTCGAAGATGAAGTTCTCCAACATTTTGGCATCTCTCACGCCAGTGAATGATTTTGGCTCAGGCACTTTAGGTTGATTACCAGGAGCTTGAGCATGAGCATGGGCGGGAGCATTTGCAACAGCTCGCGTCAGCAATGCGATTTGCTGCCTCAACTCCTCTACTGTCTCTACAGTAGCATATCTCATCAACCCGTTTCTCAGCCCATCAACAGCTACCTGAGATTCCTCCCGAAGAGTGGCAATTGCACCCCTGAATTCTTCAGCCATCTCACCAACCCTCGCGGTGATTTCTTGACTTGATGTCTCTACATCAGTCATCCTCTGATTAAGCGGCAGTAAAGCTTCAAGACGCCGAGAAATATCCGTAACCTGCACATTCAAAGCCTCTAACTTCGAGCAAACTCTTCTTGTCGCGTCATGGTTGTTCCCACTGGAATAACCTAAGCTCTGATACCAACTGTCACGGTCCTAGACTTTTCGCTAGCACAATGAGACCGTGCGGCGCTTACTGTCCTACCCGAGTAGTAGTAAGCAAGCCTAACGCAGCAATAATCAATTAGATCAATCTCAATATCTGTAAGCAACACACGTAGGCAACAGTAAGTAACAACAAGTAAAAAGGGACGCGGGCAAGAATCGATCTGAAAATGAATCACACTTTATTAATCTCATGTACAGGCAACAGTAAAGTGTGTGTGGGGGTTTGTGTAAACTGGGATATCATTGACTGTGGGCAGTCAACCGGTGAGTAAGAGCTTCTATCCAGAAGAGTACTCATATCCCCATAAAGAGCTTTATTAGCTCTTGTGGTTCTTATAGGAGGAGACATTAAAATTGGTGAGGAAGCAACACCAAAATTAAAATAAGTAAATAAAAAAAAATATTTACAATAATCCCCCCTTCTACTCCTAATATACAAGAGATCGTTACAACTGAGGTTTTTCATAAATCCCTTATTACATGTGAGTGCAAACACCACTCTGCCTCTAAGGGCGGTAAATCAGGGAAATTGGCTTGTTACAGAAGGTTGGATGATGCCTTCACGCTTCAACGATATACCCAACAAAGATCTCTTAGTAAGTAGCTCAACTTATCTCCTAGACTTGATGTTCCTTGGATTTTGCAGTATCATTTTTTTCCTTAGTCAATTAATTCTCTCCAAATCTCTTAATGTTAAATGCTAATGATAAGTTTTGAAGTGGGTATCAAAAGTTGCAGAGCAGCTCTTCAGTGATAAATTTTAGGATCCTCTTGGGGCAGAGTATAGTGTTTGACTTTATAAAAGATTCAGGGTATTCACGTTCGAGGTTCTTAATGTGGATTTTTGTGTTAAGCATCTTGTTGGAGAGATTCTTATAAATGTGAAGAATTTTTCAATTTTTTAGGCCATCTACTAATGACTTCAAAAAATGGATTTTTTCATATTGTTATTATTATTATTATTATTATTATTATTATTATATAAGTAAATGTATTATGTAAAGTAAATATGACTCAAAAAAATATAAAAGGAAATAAAAAAATCTATATGAACAGCCTTATGCATAAATTGGTGATGTCCTTCAAGACGAAAGTTTCTTAAGATACCGATATAACACACTAAAAACCTTATGAAGAGAAATTATTGGATGTGGATGCTTTTAGGTAGAGTTTGGTTATACGATTTTTCATGATACTGGATCAGACAAAAGTCATTATACTATGTTTAATTTATGAAATGTGTTTTAGACTGAATAAAACTCTTTTTATAAGATTAGATAAAACTTAAAATTTTTTATTTCATCGTCTAAAAATATTGGAATCAAATAAAAATAAACTTTTTTAATAAATATGAGTTTTATATAGTGTTGTCCTATGCCATACAAACTAAATATAGAATAAGATTATTATATCGTCTAGTACTTTTTTTATTATATCGTCTGGTCATATTGTCCTATCTAATTCTTACAACCACACATTACCTTAATGTTCTAAATTGTAAGGTAACTATTATTTCTTCACATAAGTAAGTTACTATAAATCTCAACCTAGCTATTTATAATATAATTGGCATAATTTAGCTTGGTAAAGTTGATTTAATAAAATAAGAATCCATTGTAATTATACGGGATCATATCATACGGCAGTTCCTTGATTTTTAATTTTTGAAATATGTCCACATAGGTTTCAATACATGACGAGAATTTCTAGAACTTTTTGGGTCTTCTATTGTTTAATTACTTAGTACTTACAACCCCCTACCCCAAAAGACCTAGGATTAGGGGTGTTCACGGTTCGGTTAACTGGTCCATGGCTCTATTTTTTTATCCTAACCATAATAATCGATTTTTCAATATCTTGATCCTAAACCAATCCATTATGAACGGTTAATCGCTTTAATGGTTAACCGTTTTTTTTATTAATTTTTTATGTTTTCGGTTTTTAACTGTTTGACATAATGGTTATGTAAATTTTGCAGTTAACCATATTTTTCAATATGTCTGTAAAAAAAATTAGAGTATTTTTTGTACAATTATATTAAAAACTATAAATTAAGAATGTAAGACATGTAAAATAGTTGTTAATATATATCGATACCATCAAGATAATCATTATAATAGTTTTTTACTCATGTGTTCTTATCAACCTTGATCAATTGAGCTCAATACAAAATCTCAATCAAATACAAGATTATCAGAACTGGCCCGGACCGGCAGGTTCGAATCGGTTCGATTGGAACCGGCAATGAAGGCGGGCCGCGTTTGATGGTTCACTCGTTTTTTGTGAGACTCGGATTGACCCGGTCGACCCGGGTTGAACCGGTCGACCGGTCCAAAAAATAAAAATAAAAAATTAGAAATTTAAATATTTATTCATACTTTATTATAAATTTATAAAATATAATCATTAAATCATATTTATTTAATAATTAATTGATGAATTTGATCTAAATATAGATTTAATTGAGTGATTACACACATATTGGTCTTTTATAATTAAATTATCCCTTATATTTTTATTTTTTGTGACCCCAATTCGACTCCTAGTTGAACCCGGTCCGACCCCTCGACCCCTGACCCCCTAGCCTGTCCAGGTCAAACTCCGGTCCGATTCTGACAACATTGATCAAACACTACCATTCTAATTTTGAAACATATATGCATTTGTTTCTTCTTATCTGAATAATTCATTTTAACATAATTCATATTGATAACACTAAAAAAATAATTATATGGGTATATTATAAATTATATATATTTATAATTACGGATCAGTTGACCGAATCCATTGGTTTCTAGAATCTAAAAACCGAAACCGAAACCGAAAATTGAAAAATAAAAAAATGCTAATCCTAAACCAAAACCGATGAATCGGTTAACCGTTTTTTTTTTTTCATATTGGTTTTTTTTTTATTTTGGTTTGGTTATCCTAAATATTCGATTTTTTTGCACACCTCTATCTAGGACTAGGTCTAGACCAAGACCCGAACCGATGGGTCATGATTATTGAAAGAGAAACCCAGGCCTAAACCAACCTCAAGGCTAATGAATGCTAGGTCTTGATCTCGGACCCATGACTAGTTCGGTGAATTTTTTTAATTTATAAAAAAAAAAAAAGCAAAAGGAGAAAATAGAATACATAATAAATATATGTTAAACTTAAAACTCAACATAAAAGTAGGGACCAAAAATTTTAAAAGGATAAACCTTTTAAGTCATCATTAAAAAGATTCTCGAGGACCTATATTTATTTTTATATATTCGCATCTAATTTACATCATTAGTAATATGAAATTGCGGAATACTTAGAGATTATAATAAAGATTAAAAAAATAAAAAATAGTTCTACATAGCATTTTTCTTTGTAAAAGACTATATAAACTAAACATACATTCTTTAAAGGTATTTCTGTTATTGACACAACATTTTAAACATTGTTAATTTGAAACATTTATTTTCCACTTCGTATGCAAAAAGTTTAGAATCATACCATTTAATTATATATATATTTTTTGTTTTTTCAATTATTATTACTTTTAATTTTCCCCTTTTATTTTTATTTTTTCTTTTCCTCTTTAAGTGCATTGTAAATTTGAGTATAGTCACTAGGTTTGTAAAGTCTTAACCTTTGACTTGGTCGGCAGCTTTTGATTCATTAGGTTTACAGCCAAGTTGACAACTCGAAAAAGATAGTCTCAAAGCTATTATATGTAGACAAGACTATGACTGGCTTGAATCTGTTCTAAGCTAGGTTTATCTTTTTTCTTTTCAATTTGTCCATTAGGGTTGCCTTTGGTTTCTAGTAATGGAATTGTCATTTCACCTTTACCATTGTAGAAAAAATTCGAATTGCATCCTAATCTGCCAAAATCCCAATTTATAATCAAATTTACTAAATATAAAATTTTCTTATATCCTATTTGTCAACCTACTTTGTCTGAAATATTATAAACATCTCCTAGTATTATTATTTAATTTTCTGTAATAAATAACCATTCTATTCTTTCCTTTTGCAATTTCACTATATTTTCTTATAATAAATACTAGATTTATGCGAGGATTTATTTATATTCTAATTACTCCTGATTCTAAGAGTTTTTGTACGCATTTCAGACCATATTGATTTGGTAAATTTGGTTCTTTGACAGGATGGAACACAAATACAGCTAATGTCTGTGCAACTGAACAAGTATGTCTCTGCTGAAAATGGGGGTGGAACTAATCTTGTTGTCAATCGTGACCAGGCGAGCGGATGGGAAACTTTCCGGGTATGTTGCAAAGAGAAAATATCATTGAAAGGGAAAGATAAATTTTGCCAGCCATCTTTTACTATTTTGTGGTTTGAAAAATTCTTTGTTTATTAAAAAAAATTCTACTATTCTATTTCATCTTTTAATTTTTCTGTTTTCATGGGATAAGGCAGGTGCAGGTCAAATGCCAGTAATTTTAATTTTTGAAAATTTAATCACTTATATTTACGTATTGGTAAATTATTGCTTATACTGATAAAGTATGTGGGTCTTAAGTAATATTTTACAAACTTTTATTTTAATGATACAGTAATAATAGATCAAGTGCCAATACTCTATTCATTTTTGACAATTTAGTGCTGCATCATTCAATTTTGATAATTTTTTGCCAAATATATGCTATTATCCCACCATCAAAATAACTATCTTTTAATTATTATTTAACTTATGGCTCTCTCACCTATTTTTAAATGTACAAATACTAAATTATCAAAATTTAAAAGTAGAAACACTTTGACCTACCATTATCTCCGATGTTCTTTATAATAATTTTCTTGTAAAAAATACATAGATGAAATATGATGTTTAAGATAAGAATAATATACAAAATCATGTAATTGAAATTTTTATGGAATCATTATTAATATCATAGGGACTCTTTTGAATAATTTTATTAGGATAGATAGGAAAATTTTATACTCATTATTTTTTTTAATAGGTCTAAACTATTAATTATTTAACAGTTTAGATTAATAACCAACGGTGATAAATACTTGATGTAATAATATTTATTTTAATTGTTAAATAATTTAGGGTCTATTTTGATTGTTAGATTTTTATCTGTATAAGATCTGTATCGGTTTGATATCGATTTGACATCAGTTCAGTATCAGTATCAATATCAATTTAGTATCAATTCAATTTGATGAGTTTATAAGTAAAATTATTGGTTTTTCATCGGTATCATATTTGTATTGGTTTAATGTTGGTTCAATATCTGTTTGTCACCCAAAACGATGCCAAAATAACAGTAGAATGATGAACCAACCAAGCCCTTAATAGATAGTATTTTTTTATGGAACATAAAATTTCCCAAATGATAATTCAAACAAATGAGTGTGAACTCGAAATAGAAATGCAGTGAATATAAACGTTTCTATCAAAAGTTAAATGGTAAATTGTTCGAATTTAAAAATAACAATAGGTGGGATCCCTTTTTCTTTTACATAATTATCCATTAAAGATGAATCTTTCTCACTGGGAAAAAAAAAAGAAGAGAAAAAAGGATCTTTCTCATCTATAATATATTCTTTTTATTATTAGTCCATCAATGACAAACGAAAATAACACATTCCTCAATCCATTTTCCATCAATTTGTCTTTGCGTACTTATATTTATCTCATCGATGCCTTGATTTCCACTATTGTGCGAATACAGTTATGGAGGATTGATGAATCAACATTCAATTTTAGAGTGTTCTCCAAGCAGTTCGTTGGATTATTAAATCAAGGCAGAGGAGTTGATCTTGTAGCAGTTTCAAACGATCCTGGACCCGCTGAAACATTCCAAAATCATTCGGAATCCGACGAATCAAAATCTCATTCGGATCAAAGCATCTAATGGAAAGTTTTTGCAGGTATAATATTTTCTACTGTCTTACAACGGGACCGTACAGTCACTCATATAAAAATTAAATGGCTTTAAGGGGTTTTATCACTATTGGAAAACATCTAGACCGTTGATTAATGTGACCAAACCGATCCTATTGTAATTAGAAATTTTTCAAACATTTATTACGTACAACATATATATAAATAGACATCGGCACAGGATGGTTTCGAACCACAAACCATCCCAAACTATCCTCAGCGGTTACGTACCCGGGAACCTCCGAAGGACCCGCTGATCATCTACGCAAAACCGGTGGTTTCACCGGTTCCGACCCGCCTTAAAAAAAAAAAACCGCACACACACTGGAGGACTTTGAAACCCAGTATTATATAAATCGAATTGTAAAAACTGTGTTCATTGAAACAAGAAACAACCGTACTTGAAATGGATGCGAAAATTGAAAGATTCTTCGAGCCTGTCACAGACTTCTTCACCAGCAGTGATCAGATCCAGTTGGGGGAGGGGGGACGGGGTGGGGGTTGTTGGGCGCGCGGGGGAGGAGGGTAGGGGGGCTGGTCTTTAAAAAAAAAAGAAAAAAAGAAAAAACCTGGTTCACGGTTCACGTGAAACCGTAAACCGCCCCGGCTCTGGCGATTCCGGTTCGGGTTCGAAACCGACCCAAACTGTACCGATGTCTATATATAAAAACTACGTAGATAAATTGTCCACGATTGAGAAAGCAGGATTGAAGGATTGACTTAACAATAAAAAAAAAATAATAATAAAAGAAAAAAAAGGGGGAATCGAAACGTTTTTAAAATAAATTTATTATTATTATAAGGAGTAATTAATGGTCACCATCACATTACTTCGGTTGTTAATAATCCAATGTATGCACTTAGCAAATAGATTTGGAAGAAGTTCAACGAAGAAAAGAAATACTAGTGAAAAGTGGCTTGGGCTAGGAGTTCATAAAAGACGTTAATTAAAAGCTAAGCCCAATTAAGAAAGTATAGGGTCGGGCCAGATTAGTTATCACAAGCCTTCTTTTAGGCATTTAATCTAAAGCTCTCTCATTCATCACATTGCAAGCCAATCATCCTTGCATCAACATGCATATAATTGGGCCAAGCCCATTTGATGCAGAGCAATTAGATTGCAGATGCAAGAAGGATGAGTTGGTATAGTGGCATTTTTGTAATTTCGATCATGTGGGAGCTTTCTAGGAAACAAGCGCATACTCCCATGAAAAGCATGCCAATTATAAAAAAATCGGCTTTGCTTGTGTGGCAGGGTGTTTTTATGGCCAATGCCCATAGTTTAGACCTTAAAAACATAATTTTATATTGATTTGATATTTTTGTTTCTCTCATTTTTTGTTATTTTGATGCTTTTGTTAGTTTTCTTTTATGGACCTTATTAAAAGCTTGACTTGTAGTCCAAATGATTCTTTCATTTTTTTTTGACTTGGTAGCGTTAGGTTTAAGAGTGAAACATGACATCGTTTATTATAAATTAAGGGATAACTTTTTTCTATTTTCATCATTTATTGAGATATTAAGAAATTATTTTCTCTCTAATTTCCTATTTTTCTTAAGACTCATTTGAATAAACAAGTTGATAGAAGATTACTTTCTGACATTTGTATACAAATCATGAAATCTACAAATTGTAATTTAACCTCTTTAAATTGAACTTTTGCTTCATGTGTGCATTGAGATTGCACAATTTTTTTTTTTTTTTATTGCAGACATACTAAACATATGAACCAAGTTGAGCAAACTTTCATCCAGACATATAAGTCTAAAAAATTTAAATTTACCTGGATAGTGGACAGGATTAAAATTTAAAAATTAGCTGAGGCACCTTGACAATTTTAACTTACTCTTAACTTCTTAAGAATAGTTGAGTAAGTCAATATCAGTCAAGATAAAACATTATACACATCTCCTTGTGCATTTCAAACAAAAATCATAACTTCAAGTATGAATTACATACATATAAATTGATGACACAATTACAATTCTACTGAGTTATTATAAACAGTAGGTTTATGCATTTAGAATTTGAACATTCTAGTTTCCCCCACAATTCCATCTTTCCTATAAGTAAATGATCAACAAGTAAGATGCTACATCTTCTTTACCTATTTTTTTATTTCTTTTCTTTTCTTTTCTTTTCCCTAATTAGGTCAAATCAGACAACACACTCAAAGCAGATTATGAAGGTTCGAGTTGGGATGTCAATGATCCATCTGTCTTCAAAATGGAAATTAAGGGCTCCATAGATGGTGAATATCATATAACAAATGGTTTTGGCCCTGAAAGAGCTCCTCAAATAATGCAGGTAGCCATTACTTTCATAGCAATCTCCTCTAGCAAATATATAACAAAATCAATCATTGGGAACATTTATAATCCATACAGTATTTGATCAACTCTTTTGTGAGTTATTAACAAGTTTTAGCATTGCAGGATCATTGGAATACATACATAAAAGAAGATGACTTTGAGTTTCTATCTCAAAATGGGATCAATGCTGTTCGGATTCTAGTAGGATGGTGGGTAATGTATGATCAATCACCTCCAAAACCATTCGTGGCGGGTTCCTTGCAACCTTTAGACAACGCATTCTCGTGGGCAGAGTAAGGAACAAAACAATGTGAATTAATGCTTTACTAAAAGGAAAATTAACCATAACAATGTTCTTAATTTTTATTTTTTGCAGCAAGAATAATATGAAGATCATAATTGATTTGCATGCTCCGAAAGCTTCACAAAATGGGGATGCTCATGGTGGAACTAGAGACGGATACATCGAGTGGGGAGAATCCAATATACAAGAAACTGTTGATGTTATAGACTTCTTGGCAAAAAGGTATAACCGGGGATTATAACCTCCTTCTCATAGCATTAGATTGTAAATTACACAAATATATATATATAACATTTGGGATATGATTATTTAATATATTAATTTTGATTAGTTATTGATTAGGTTTTCTTAATTTTTATCAATGGTCAATTATTAATTTCATATTTAACTCACTTTACAAAATATTGATTCCTTTTTTAAATAACTTCTAACATTGATATCTTAAATGAATTTATCTCCACTTAAAAGATTAATATCTTAAATGAATATATCTTTTAAATATTGAATCATTTTAATGTTATTTACCTTAAGCTGAATTTACCTATTGCTAGGTAAACTATATTAACTATTCCTATAAACTTTAAAAAAATATTTTGACACTTCCAAATATTTAATTATAATGAGTTTCAAATATTTGTGCATGTCATTACATAAAATCTAGAAATGCATAGACACCCCTTGATAATTTTCAATAAGGATAAATTATATTTACCACCTTTATAAATATTGTAAAATATATAAAGAACCACTTTTAAAAGTAAATACTCCTATCTCTGCCTGCATACATATATATGTGGTACAAAAGCTTCTCACCGTACCATCATTAATAATAATTTTGTTTAAATATAATAATTGCATATAAATTAATTGACTAAAATAATGAAAAATAAATAAATATAAAATATAAAAATGAAGAAAGAATCATGAATTTATTTTTTATGAAGAAAAAGCAACATGTTGTTATACATACATACATACATACATATATTGGTTAACACAATTAATAAAAAAATAAAAAAAATTTAGAAAAAATTTTAAGAAAGGAAAAACCTACATAATTTTGAAAAAAAAAAAACAAAGGGTTTTCCAGACACCTCAGTAGAGTTTCTTCTAGATAGTGTGATTGAAGGACCCACTTTCAAAGATAGGTTGTCAGGCACAATTTTTTATGCCTAAAAAGTTTTTCTTTTCAATTTTTCCTTTTTCTATTTTTAAATTTTCTTAATTTTGATTAAATGTAGTTAATATATATTTTGTAAAAGTTAAATTTCTTTTTAAATAAATAAAAAATCTTCATTTTTATTGTCTTTAATATATATGCAAGTATAATATCTAAATCAAATTGTTATTAATAATGAGGGTTAATTTTTCGAACTGTACGTGAACTTTGTAAAAAATATGTAATTAAGTAACTAAATTTTGAAATTGATTAATTTCATACATGAAAGAACTTTTCTTATCCTCCAATGGTACTCAACCAAATTGACCAATACTGTCATCCTACATAATATTTTCAACCAATATGGTAAAAATACCATTGGCATACACGAAATAAGTGCTAAGTTGATCAATTATAAAGTTTAAATATTAAATTGATAAATTCCAAAACTTAATTATTTAATTACATATTTTTCCTAGACACAATTTGCAATATTTATTCTAATAATGTTGTGTTGATGACCTAGTACTAATATGTCAGAATTTGTGCCCAGATCAACTACAAGTAAAATAAATAAATAAAGACAAGTGTATTTTTTAAAACTTCATAAGAGAATAAGTATAATTTATTTAAGTTGTTTCATTTTAAATTTAAAACAACTTATTTTATAAACCGAAGATTTCAATATGACCATTTTACAATAAGAAATGCTCTTTTTGCTTGTGTCCCGTCCCCCCCCCCCCCCCCCCCCCCGCCCCGGCTTAATTTAATAGTCTAATTATTCACACTTGATCATCATTTTTATAGTTACTTGATTTTGCTTCATCAGGTATGCCGGTCGGCAATCTTTGGCTGCAATAGAGCTCATGAATGAGCCCTGGGCAAACAGATATAATGTGGAAGCTATCCCTTTAGACACTCTCATGAAATATTATGAAACCGGCTATAATGCTGTAAGAAAATACACACAAGAAGGCAGAAGCTTATGTGATCATGTCTAACAGGTTGGGATCTGATAATCCAAAGGAGCTGCTACAGTTTGCTACTCAATTTTCTGGCGTAGTGATCGATGTGCATTATTACAATCTTTTCAATCCTACGTTATTCGACAGCATGACTGGTCAACAAAACATAGACTACATCAATAATGATAGAGCTGCTGAATTGAGGATGATTACTACTACTAATGGCCCTCCCACCTTTGTTGGTAAGTCCATGTATTTTGTTGCTATTCACAACAGGGCCCAAACAAAAAACGGTTAATATCACAAATAGTATCTAAACTGTGATCAAATATATAATTGAGTAACTGAACTTTGAAATAAATCAATTTAGTGTTGCAAGAACTTTTTGTGTATACCAATAATACCTTAGTCAAATTCTTTTTTGTATTAAATTAATCAATTTAAAAATTTTTCATATATGAAATTGATTAATTTTAAACTTTAAGTACCTAATTGCATATTTTGCTAAATTAGTTCAAGTATTATTTGTGATATTATCCCAATAAAAACCAGACTCAAAACAAAAATTGGGTTGATGTCATGTTTAGTACCAAAATTTTATCAATTTGTATAATTAACTATCTGAAATTTAAAAGTATTAATTTATTACCAACAAAATTTCAACTACATCTATAAAACCTAGATGAGATAGCTAATTGCAAAAATATAACCATGTTTAGATAGCTAATTGTAGAAATGAGTAAAGCTTAGGTATCAATTGATACTTTTAAATTTCAAAGACTTAATTGTGAAAATGGTGAAGGTTTAGAGGCCAAATGCAACAATTGCCCAATAGAATGTGAAATCGAAGCATAAACTTTACATTATTTTGTTTAAATAAAAACATAAATTTTATAAAATACTTCAATTTAGAATTTTATATATGACAATTTCGCAGGTTAGTTTGGTTTCCTACCCTCAATTTGTGTCCTTTTATGTTTGTATGTTTTTATTTGACAGGAGAATGGACTGCAGCTATGGAAAAAGAAGACGAAAAATCGCCAGATGATTTCAAAAACTTGCACAAGCTCAAATTGATGTTTATGGACAAGGAGCAACTTTTGGATGGGCATATTGGTCCTATAGGTGCATATATCCTCACTGGAGCCTAAAATGGATGATCAATAACAATTTTATAAAGTTGAAGTAAAATTCCTTCAAACGCTATTTAAGATTCTAAGAATGACTCCAATCAGTTGGTTTTATATCTCAATAAATGTCTTAAAGTAGTTGCCTTATTTTCAATTGTAGTTAGCTATATATATTAATCGTATATATGGCCATTCAACTTTCATGATGGAGAAGTGCATCTTTTCTCAACTAAAACTAGTATTTATTAACCACTCCTCAATATGTTGGTTAATATACGGAATAGTAATTAAATTTTAACAAAATATATAATTAGATAATTAAACTTTGAAATTGATAAATTTAGTAAATGAATTTTAATATTGATCGATGTAGTACCCTCATCAAGTTTTTCAGGTTTTATTTTAAGTATTAAACTGATCAATTTTAAAATTTTTCGAATACTAAATTGATCAATTTCAAAGTTCTTGACATATTTTATTAGTTCGAGTACCATTAATGACATTATCCCATATTACATTCATTAAGTTTTTATGTTGCTAATTGTACACGGTTAGTTAAATACATGTTATCACACAGGAAGAATTTTATACATACATATCACTTTTTCTTTATCTCCCATAAATAATAATATGTGATTCAATGATCATGAACGGTAACATAATTTAAGAGCATGGAAACTTGTCTTTTTGAAATGTTCTTCCCGTCAATGGTTTTATAGTCTAGTAACATTTCTTCTGTTCTCTCATTTGAGACAATCCAGGTTTAAATCCACCCTCTCCATTGTAATTGACAAAAAATAAAAAATAAAAAATAAAAAATAATGTCTTTCCCACAAACCATTTTCATGTTATTTACAATGAAAGTTAAATCACATAACTATCCATAATGGCACCGGGTGGGAAATTTATTTCGAAATCTTATTTCCCAAGATTAGTAAAAATAATTTCGACCTAATCTTATAATTGGGTCGATTGGTTATTCGTAGAGACATATAGGCTATCCCTTTCGTTTAGGGTGTAACATGCATCTACCAATTGTATGAGAAATTACTTATGTACAAATCATATAAATTTAGTTACATAAATACCGACAAATAATTGCATTGAGATTGTGCGATTTCATATTTTACAACGCGATTTAAAAACTGCAATACATATCAAGATTGTATATTATTATAACTAGAAAGAGAAATCACACTTTTAACTTATTATAAATAAAAAGTTTCAGTATTTTCACAAATATTACAAAATTCACAATATGACATACAATATATGTGAGGAAAGGAAAGCAAAATCTTATTTTAACATAAGATTTCACATAGGTATATATAAAATTATTTTTGTATCATTTATATTTGTATAATTAAATCATTCGCAGACAGGTAAATGGGCAAATATCTCACTTTCTTCATATGCAAAAATTTTAAGGCTATTTTGAAGTATCCTGAGAAATCCAAACATACAAATCTATCGAAATCCTGTTTTTATAACAAACAAAGAATCTTTTAGGATTTGTTTGGATGAATTTGGAAAGGAATAGCCATGTAACCCCAAAAAAAAAAAAGGAAAGGACTTTTCATAATTACTAGAGCTTTGTTATAAAGTGAAAGTGATTTTCCAAATATTCTTTCTTAACAGAGACATTTGTTTTTATAAAGTAGTGTTTAAAATTAATGAATAATTTTATAAAAGGAAGATTATTGGATTTTATTATGAGCTTTGATGGTTTTTTAAGATATTATTATCCTGAAAGGAAAAACACACGTATCATCCTGCCCATTGTAGAAATCCACACAAGAAGATCTTCAAAAGTTTTGCAAATGGCACAGCGACGTATCTATAAGCTAATACCAAATCTACAAATGAGAAAAGCTTTAGGAACGTCATGTATTAAAACTGAGAAAATTATAAGTGAGATTCAACATTCGAGGTAAATTTGATATAAAAAATCATATCTTTTATTGATCAAAATATTAAGTGGTTTGAATTGCCAATGATTTGATGATTCTATTATAACATCATTAAATTGAGTTGACATTGCACGTTTATTGAATAATTATAATTATTTTTTTCTTTTTTTTTCCAAAATGATAGGTATTTATTTAAACCATTCAATATGATATTGATCTTCGATTTTAACCATTTAAAATTTTAATTATCTATATTAACTACTTGAAAGTGGGATTCTCCATTTAAATTTGACCCAAAATATTAATCTTCTTTCTTGCAATTTTCCCTATTAAAACTATTGTCTACTTCATGAAAGCTCGTAGTTATTACAAGAAGTTTTGTGTTTGTGTGGATGTTTCAAATTCCCATGATGATGATAGATCATGGGCTCATGGTTAGACCATTAAAAAGGCTAAATAACTGAATCACGACTTAGAAGCTCAGCTCATCCTTAGATGCTTGAACCTAACCAAAGCAAGCTGTTCTTGCTATCCATCCCAAAAAGCCTCTTTCACATGCTATTGCACAATAGGTGATGCAGTGGAAGAAATGGTATAGGAAATCTACAGAGAGGAGGAAGCATTGCCGGCCATAGGAGCCTACATTGTCAGCCATGGATCTCATAATTAATAGGTGTTGATGATCTCAAGCCGGTATTCATGAGCGAATCAATGATCTTGCAATAAAATCTTAGTATCAAAGATGTGTTCTCTCTTGGTAATAATGGCACCCCATAGGTAAGCTAATTAATATCGTGCTACACTAGATGAGATCTACGATTGTGATGATCAAGATCCACAGATCGGGCAAATGATTAATTATCAGCTAGATGCAGGGTGGGAATGTAGGTTCGCAAGGGTTATGGATCGATTTACAAAAAAATGAGTGCATTGATGAGGACCCAAAGGAATGAAAACCCTAGACGAGAACGAAACCTTAATTCGATGTCAGAGAGGATGGAGGCGTTTGTGATGAATCGAAATAGTGGTAGAAATCTTAATCCCAAACCGAGACCTGATGCAGGTTTCAAGGAATTAGATGATGACTCCTCTTCTGTTGATAAGGGTTATTATGATGGTGGATTACCACGCAAATGGAATAGGCTACATGTTGATGAAGATCATGGGCATTGGGAAATAGGGATGAGGATGGAGATCCCAGAATTTAATGGTGGTTTGTAGGTAAAGAAAGAGATATTGTTTGTTGATGAAAATGAAGATAAGGATGCCTTTAAAACATGAAATAATGGTGATCCAATTTATGACAAGGAACCTATTAGAGATGAAACTATTTTTAAGATTGCTGGTGACCCAATCTTTGATGCTTATGTTGATGATGAAGGGGATGAAATTTTTGAGCCTATTGGTGTTGGTGAACCAAATTTTTATTTTTATGTTGTTGACTAGGAAAGTATGATTAGAGATGGTAAGGAAACATTGACAATTGGAATGTCTTGTATGACTCCACGGCTATTAAACATGATTGGTGGAAGAATACAATTTTTCAATCTACCTATACCATACTAGAGAAGATTGAATTGGTGCTTAATAAAGACCTTGTTGATGCTTTTAGTTTGCTGGCATTAGTGAGATTTGAGGAAGAACATGGCCAAGGACAAAGAAAATATAGAGGTTAGATCCATTTATTTGAAGCTTGTCTAGTTAATTCTAATTGGTTTCTACGTAACATGGAAAAAATTCAAGAACGAATTTCGTCTAACCTGGGGACGATGATGCAATGGAAGAAATGGTATAGGAAAGCTACAAAGAGAAGGAAGCACCATGGGCCATGGGCCTATACTGCCAGCTTTGCATACAAGCTGCCGACATTCAATCCTTCTAGATCGCCAGCCTTGACATGTAAGCTGCCGGTTTTGAATTTTATGCTACTAGTGTAAGAGCCAACGTTGCATCAGTACTCTTATTTGTCAATTTTGTAAATCGTAGAAATATTATAGTTTTTCCTTTTGTTTTGCATTTCCTTATATATGTAAGTCTTAGGGGAAAAACAAAAGACAATTTTGAGTTTTGACATTTTGAATAGAATTTCACAAAGATGGTTTTGCTCTTTCTTCCAAAATTCAGATTTATTGTGATAGTATTGAATTTTGATGCCAATAACCTAGGTATTCTCAAAATTAACAGGTGAAAGATCTCAAGCCTGTATTCGTGAGCAAATCAACACTCTTATGATAAATTCTTTCGTATTTGCTGCATCAATAGGTGTCCGAGGTTGAGAAGCTATCCTATCCCTACTCATCTTCTCTACAAGATTTGTTGTCCCTGCAACCACTAGAGGAATGATGGAATTGTGGGATGTCCTAGACATCTCCCCCAAGATGGGTCTAAATCGAGATTTGATCGAAATTGTCCACAGTAAGTCCATCGTTGGACTACCGTTGTGGTTTGGACCCATTGGGTTGGCAAATCCAAAAAAGATTCTGCGTTGAAAATAAAAAAAACACTAAACCAGGAAGCATCAACACATTTTTATATTTAAAATTCAAAACTTTTTAGGCTAAGCCCAAATACCCAAGGATTAAGCGATGACAGCTAGTATCCACTTTTAAAGCTTCTAACCATAAATGTTTATAAAAATTTAGATACCACGAGTAAGGTTGTTCATATAATTTATCGTTGTTCATTTCCTAGTATTTTACTATTTTATACCTATCAATCCTAATGTTCATCGGCCAAAAAAAAATCCTAATGTTCTTTTCTTTAAAATAAATAACAAATACCTTACAATTTTATAGAACTAAAGAGGAAAATTGTTTTGCATCAATACTACATTAGACATTATGTTGTGTAACACATCTAATTATTCCCAACAAAGCAGGCTTATGTGCTTTTATTATGTTTGTAACGTGTAACTTTCCTAATTACACCGAATCTTGGTTTAATAAATTGAGAAGTAGCATTAAATAATTAAATTTCATTAAAAACGGAAAAATTATGCAAGCACATAAAAGGTTTCTTGGGCCTTTCACATACTCCACTCATTGAAAAAATTCATGAATTTAATGCTATCAACTTTATACAAATGGTGTCTACTAATTTTGTTTTATTTATTTAGTACCTTACATGCTTTTAATATTATCTATTATTTGATTAGATTAGAATCTTAATTGTACGATATGATTCTTATTACTTTTTTTTCATATTATTTCCTTTATTAAAGTGGTAATATAATAACGGTTAGAATAAACTGACATCATAAGATCTATATTTATTATTACTTATACAACAAATATAATTATGGAATGAAGGGATTTTTGTTTGATTTATAGTCTGTTCTCTTGACATGAATGGTTATTCATTTCTTTCTCGTTCATGTAAAGCTAATATTAAAGTATTCGAATAACAATTCATAATAAATTACTATTACTTAAAATAATGAATAACAATTCATGTTTCTATCCCATGATTTGTTATTCAATGGGCTAATTTTCAATTTTATCATAAATATCACAGTCTTGAAAATAACACTTATACAATTAGCATCTTTCTGTAATAAATACATGGGATATTATAGGTATTTTACTTTTTATTATAATAATTACTTATTTTATTTTTTACATCAAGTGAACATTGTAATAGCCATTACAACTCTATTACATTTCCTTTAAATTGAAATTCTATTCCCCTCTTATTCCATTGAGCAAAGGACGGGTTATTAATGTCTTTATTTGATTTCTTCCCTTATTTATAAATTAATAATTATTGTTTAATAGTCTCATCAAATGAAGGGATTTGCAAAGTAAATATTGACATTACCCTGCTGATGAAAAAAAAAAAAAAAAAAAAAAACCGAATGAGAGGAATTCAACAATGGCTGGTAATGAAACGTTGTAGAAAGATCAGCAGATGCAGATACTTGAGCCAGAAACTCCTCATTTCTTCAAGATAATACTTTCTAAAACACTTCAGTCAGGAAAACTTGTAAGTAATTTTACTTTTCCCCTTTTTCTAATGAAAGTTTTTGATTAATACAAGTTCAAGATAGGTATGATTTTGTATTATAATTTAAGCGAAAATAAATAAATAAACAAATAAACTTCTGAAATAAGAAGGAATCATGATGCCGAACGGTTTCTGGTACTCAAAGTAGAAGATTTTAGGCATTAGTTTGGATTGTCTTATTTTTGTCGTTATCTTATGTGTAATAGTATCCTATCCGTATCAAATTGGTTTGATTTATTTATAAGTAAAAATTAGCATATCAGATTCAAGGTTTTTATGATAATTTCAGCAAAGTTTCATCACTAATGTATGATGAAATAATCCTACGTTTGTAATGTTTTTTTCCCTGCAGGGGATTCCAAGCAGATTTGTGAGGAAACATAAAAAACATCAGTGATGTATTATGTCTCAAAGTACCAAGTGATAGAACTTGGCAAGTGGATTTGGAATGGAGCAATGAACATGAAGACATGGTTTGGTTGAGCAGAGGGTGGCACGATTTTAAAGACTACTACTCGATCGATTCGGGCTACTTCTTAGTGTTTGGATACATGGGAAATTCCACATTCAGTGTGTTGATATTTGATCGGAGCGCAACCGAGATAGATTGTTCCCAGAAATCTATTGGTCACAAGAGGCCACATGTGGATCATGATAGTAGTTATGAAGGAACCTTGCAGGCTGCTTCGCCAAGCCCGAAAACGAAGTCTGAGGTGCAATCATCATCAGGACGCTCCATGGAAAAGCCCCCTCAGACATTGAAACCGAATATCTCGATCGAAGCAGCACATGAAAAGAAAAGATGGGAGACCATATATTGTGGTAAAACTATTGCCGTGTCAACGAAAAGGAAAATTCGATCGTGCAAAACTGCCAGGGCTATTGAAGCGGCAAGATCGTGCTATGATTTCTTCCATACTGTCTTTGCAGCAAAACGTACGGAACATCATGTGGTAAGATCTGCAATTGTTGTTTGCGCCAGAAGTTTAAAAAAAACCGTGCTAATGTTTGTTCACATCCGCCATTTGTTGCAGACCGTGCCACCTATATTCTTGAATAATCATCTGAAAGAGAAAAGGACACAATGTGTGACACTAACATTCTTGAAGAGATCATGGCGTGTGAAGTTGCTGTATCATGCCAAGAACGGTCGCCAATGGGGAAAGCTCTCCAGTGGTTGGTCAGTATTTAGAAGACAGCTTCCACTTGTAGATGGGGATGTTTGCATCTTCGAGCTTGTTAACGAGAAAGACATGGTGTTCGATGCCTCCATTTTCAGAGGTGATGTGCTGTTCCGGTGATGCTCTTGACAGTCACGCAACAGACGGAAGCAACATCCTTAACACTGTGTTTGGTATATTTGTTTAAAGTAGAAACGGTGAGAAGTTGAAGGAAAGAAATAGAAAGAAATGGAAATGAGTGGAAATGAAAAGAAGTAGTATTGTTATTTTATGTTTGGTAATTTATGAAAGAAATTGGGAGAAATGAAGTTAGTGATTGACAGAATTATCCTTATATGATTTTTTATAAAATATTAATAGAATAAGGGAAATGAGGATATTTTAGTCTTTTTAATATATTTCTCTTCCTTTCAGCCCAACATTGGACAAAAAATTAAGCTCCCAATTTTTCCTTCCATTTCCGTTGATATCCACCAATTTCACCTTCCATCAAGCACATCAAACAACATTTCATTCTATTTCTCCCACTTTTAGTCGTTTTCATCAGACTTCATCCGTCCCAAACACAGCGAAAATTTGTAATTCTAGTATATGTGCTGTTTCCTCGATAGTGTAGGAATTTTGATATTTTAGTGTATTAAACACTTGTATGTACAGCACAGAGGCACATTGATAGCTATTTGGGAGACTTATTCTCTTTGTTGATATGATTCTATGGAACAACTACCGCCAACTGATTATGGATGATAAATTATTCTCTTTGTTGAGAAAGGCTTCGGTGGGAATTTATGTCATGTGTAATATGCACTTTGACAGTTGATGACATTTCATCAACTGACAGAACACTTTTTTTCCTTTTTTTTTCTTGCCATTACAACGAGAGACAGAGAGAGAGAAGGGATTCGAACAATCAAGGAGATGTCATTATACTACACTGCTATTGGCACTAACAAAGCACTTACAACCAGCTTTATTGGACGTGCTTAACTCAGATACTCATACGAAAGATTGTCACATGATATTGCTAATCGATAAATTAAGGTGCTTGATGAAACACCGTTGCTCTGCAAAACAACTCATTTCTACGTAACTTTTTCTAACTTTTGTCAGATTACGGGACCCTCAAAATACATTTTAATAAAAAAATGGTTGTCTTGACCAAAATAGAAACTTTGGACATTCTACCTAAATAATATATGGCAATTTTGGCCATTGCAATGGCAAAATTTTTTTTTTTCTTTTTAATTTCTTCATCTACAAATATATAAAAATTTACAGGTTTTTTTTACTGTTAAAATTCACTACAATTTCTTCATTCTAAAAATCTCTTCGTTCACAAATTATGTTTATACATGGACCTAAATAATTCTCAAAATTTACCACATATGGATGGGAACAAATTATGAACCTATTTTGAATCAATTGAAAGATAAAGAAATTGAAATAACAAAGGTGAAGGAATGTCGCAAAAAATAAAATGAATGTCGGAAGCAAATCAAATTGAAAAAATCAATAATAATGGTCGATACATTATCAATGGATAAAAGAGATATGTAAAGAAATCATTAAAATAAGAAAGAATTGTTACTTTCAATAACTGTGGACCCAAAACCACAGCCACAGACAAAATTATGACCTAATATTGTGGCTGCAATATCGTCTATGGCTGTGAATTTGGGTCACGGCTTGAACCATGGCCACAATTCTACAAAGAAAAAGAATCAACAAGCGAACTTTGTTTGGTTCCATGTTATCTAGTATAACTTGTAATACAAGATTTAGCTGTCCTTTAGCTCTGGCTCTAGTAACTTGAGTAGCTTGATTCCCATTAAAGAATGGCAGCAAAAGAAAAGGCAAAATGAATGAAAGGTTAATGGCAATTTATAGATATTTTAGGGTAATGGTATTGGGTTTAAAACTTTCAGATGGATATCTTTAATTATGATTTAATTTTGAAAGTGTTCAGAAAATAATTTAAGGATCAATATGTTAGAAATAAAGAACTTGAAATAGGGATTTGATTTAGGGTATTGGTTTACATCAATTTGATAATTAATTTGAGCTTAAGCTCAATATATGATATTTTTAGATAGGCAGGTAATTTCAAAATTGGTAGGGATTAAGGATATGAAACCTCGAACCAAAGTTTAGGGATTTAGGATCCACTAAACATTTAAATAACATGTTTAAGGGTTTAACAATTCGAAATATTAAATTTTAACTTAAATCTATTTACTAATTTAGTTACATTAATCTATCTAACTATAATCCATTGTTTATTTTACTTGCATCATTTAAACTATCTGATTTTAATTTCCAAATAAGGTGAAGGATTGGGGCATTTCACATAATTTACAATTATTTATAGAAACATTTTCGATAAATACCCTCTATAATCATTACATTGTATACTTTTAAATATAGAAATTGGTTTGTTATTTCGAAACTTATTTCATTTCAATCAACTCCATTCTATTACAATCTATTCTATTCTAAATCATTCTTGTGTATCAAACACACATTTTAAGTTTCACATCATTTCTAAGGCTTTCTTATAAAAGAATAGCATAAACTGTAGATCCATAGGTTTTATAGTAATCTTATAAATAGAGCCTTGGAGTTGATATCAAAACTGGAACTCTAAAGTCAAACCAATTCAACCCTAAACCCTATAAACCTTAAATTCGATTAGACAATTCCTAAAACTCTAAAACATTAGATAAGTTAGACAAATTGTATGAACCCAAAATATAAGCCAAGTATAAGGTAGATACCTAAAACGATGAGTTTTTCTGAAATTTTAAGCATTTTGAGCTTTTGATATCAATTTCTATATTCGTTCAATACGCAAATTAAGGTAATATATTCTAACAAACAATTGATACTAATATAACATTAAGATATCTATATAGCATAAGATAAAATTTATTAGCTCAAAAAAATGTTAGTTATAGCATTATATCGCTTATTTTACTATCTACGGTAAAGAAATTCTCTTTTCACTGTTATTCACATCGGTCTCATTTTTCTTACACTCTTTATACCCTATTCTTATATCTTATATAACCTACTTCTTATAATTTATATTTCCGATATAACATATATCTAATCTAACATAAACTTCTTTTATCTCTCTTTTCTATGGCCAGTGCACACAACCCCACCTTCCTTCCCCCACACCCCCTCCCCCCCCCCCCCCCCCCCCCCGGCGCAACCTAACAGAAAAAAAACTCTCTCAATTTTATTGTCTTTTTCAATTATTTTTACATCATTAATTTCCCTCACTTTTTCATCTATAAAATACCCATTCCCTCTTTTATTTTTCCGCACTTTACAAACCTTCTTCCTCTCAAAACTCTCTTAAAATTTCATGTCTTTTCTCTTCTTTCATTCATGCCACATAGTCCCATTGCCTCCTTCAATTTTTATTTTGTCTCTCATTTAGGTAAACACATTAAACACTCTCCATTTAATATGTCATATGACATGTGCATGTGTATGTCTTTGAATACTTTCCATAAAAATCCTCATGATACATGATGCTAGGGAATGGAAACAGAAGACAACATATTGAGTTTATGTCACATAATATTATGTTTATGTTATGTTATGTTCATTTATTCTTGTTTACTGAACATGACTTTCTATTTGTAAATATGTATGTATAAATATTTATAATCATTGGAGCATATTGCTCACTAATCTAACTTGTTTATTTATGTTCTTTATTTCAAGTAATTTATTTACATCCTTTGCACTTATCCATTTCTAGTCACAATAAGATTAGTCAACTTCTAGTCTTAAACTAGTTTATAATTAAGTCTGAATAAGATTGGAATAGTCTCAAGGAGACTTCACAAAATATAAGACTCCCATTTTATTTCATTTAATCTCACTTTATTTTTATTTATTATGCTTGGTGACTGGATTATTTCAAGTCCTGAGGATTCTTGATCATAAGCTAAGACTCTTACGTTTTTATTTCGACTATGCTTATCTTTTATATTTTTTTTTTGCCTAGCCAATTTTTATTTTGAGTCCATTTTACTAAGAAAATTTTCAATAAATTTAGTTTTATACTCATGTACATAAGTGCTCATAGTGATGTTGTCATGATGGTAAAATGAATCCAGAGACTTTTAATGTTGACAATTCTTTGTTACGCAAAATATTTTCTAAAACTTATTTTCAAAACCTACGAGATCTTTGTACAAAAGAAAAATTTGGAAACAGAATCAATCTCCAAATTTTATAAAAATGCCAAGACATAAGTGCAATATTTTGAAATTTTTACCATTTGAAATTCTTTCTTGAAAAACACATGAAAAACCAATATGTAGGGCAAATGAGTTTCAATAAAAATTCAAACAAGGTTTACAAAGAATAAAATGCAATGTGATACTTTATTTTAAGCTCAGATCACCTATTTATAAGTACTAGGAAATAAAAGTTCCATACAAGTTTTCTAAGTTGATTTTTGTAAACTTAAGTTTATGAACTTATTGTAAAAACTACATGGAGAATAATTTTTTCGTTAAGCAACATCACTAGAATCATGCATATGTTATGAACTACTTTTAAGTTCCAAATATATTTGATTATAAGGATGAATTATGAACATGTCTTAGGAAGTTTACTTGAGGTAAAACTTACAAAAATTGTCAAACAAGTTTAAACATGAATCTAGGTGCAATCTAACCCCTTAGATTATGAGGCTTAAATGACCCTAAATGTTCATAATAACCTTAGAATTGGATAGAACATCTAAAATAGATAGAAATCGGCCACTCATATGTGAAAATCAGAGTTAAAATGAGTTAGTTATAATCGTTTTAAGATTCAAACTTAGTAACCAAGAAATCTACCACAAATAGAATTAATAGAGTTAGAAATTTGAATAAGACCTATATAAAATACTCATTCTAGTATTTCTTTTGTCTAGGTAACGAGGATTATAACGCCCCATTCCCTAAAGATTCATACTCCGTATGTGCTTATACAATGAAAACACTAGAAGATAGGAAAAGATAAAAATAGAAATTGTATGTGGGTTTATCATGGGATATGTATGTGTTTTGTAGTGCTTGACAAATGAAAGATAAATATATCGGAACTTGAATTATTAATTAATGTTTAGTTTCAATATCATGTTAGAATGTTTGTGTGTATTTGGATAGTCACTTCCAAATTGTACAATAACTCTATTGGGAATTAATCCATAATTTGCTCATGCATGACACGAAGTTGAGTCCCATCATTTTCGCTACTATACTTTTGTGTGAGAACGGAGTTTAATAGTGGTGGTTGGTAGGAGTCGGAAAGTCTACTAAAATTTTGGCATATAGGAACCTGAAAATCTATAAAAATTTGATGCTCGTATGGATACTCTAAACGTGGCAGTTTGCCACATACGGTATCAAAGCTTAAAAATCACTTTTCGAAGTCATGTAGAAGCTTTGACACCATATGTAAGGCGTCTATCACAACAATAAGAGACACCGATAGGATGTATAGTTTAAGAAAGTAAATATAACATATAAGAATCTAGACAAATATTTAGCTTCAAAATTATAAAAATATTGTCTTTGCATCATCTTAAAGGCATTCCCCAATAAATCATTAAGGATTAAAATATAGTCTTAGTCTTGCATTAAAAACAACACTAGAATAAAAAAGATTTTAAAGGAAATTTATTCTAAGATCTTCGAAAGGATTTCCCCCAAAAGCTTCCAAAAAGTATGATCTCACCCGGATATATGAAGACCTCGAGTATTAGAGAAATTTGTCCTTCATTAATAAAAATCTATTGGTGTGTAAGCTCAACTACCTTACTGAGAATATTCTCGAATTAGCATACTCATATCAAAAAAATCAAACAAGTTATTAAACAGGCATATGAATGTATCAAACATGCGAGCAAGCAATACATATGATTAGTCGGAAATCATATGTTTGAATGGATTTACGCCCTCCATTCAGCGTTAGGTGTTTCAGGCTCTTTAAAACCCTGCTTTATAATATGATCATGTAGTTCTTTCGGGTTCCTACTCACTTCATCCTGAAATAGTTCTTTTAGTCTTCTATTCGCTCATCCTTAGATAGTTCTCTTAGACTCCTATTCGCCTATCCTTGCAGTTAGAGCTGGACAAATAGGCTATGACCCGCAGGCCAGCCCGTTTAACCCACTTTAAAAACGGGTTAGGGCCAGCTTTTTTTAGCCCGTTTAAAAGTGGGTTAATTTTACCCAACCCACTTAACTCGCTGGCCAAAGTGGGCTAGCCTGTGGGTTAAGTGGGTTGACCCACCAACCCACTTTTATAAAAATAAATAAATAATTATAGGGTAAATATGTATTAATGAAGGTTATTCTTGAGATTTTTTATACTTGAGATTAAATTTATGTTTAATTATAACAAAGAATGAAAAATTGATGCACATGCACCATAAAATTTTATAAAATATATTATTATTGTTTTAAATGAAATATATTATCTAATAAGTTATTTTAGAAAACTTATTTTTATATAAAAAGTAATTAAAATAATAATGAAATTAATCATTAATATATATAACCTTATAAAACTCTCTTTTTTATTATATATATTTTATTTAATTAGTATAAATAAGTTAAATGGGTCAACTTGGCCCATTTAACTCAAAATATGTAAGTGGGTTAAAAGGGTTAAAAAGTGGGCTGGCCTGTTTAACCACTGGCTAAAATGGATTGGGTTAAGGTCAGGTAATTTTTGCCCGTTTTTAAAGTGGGCCAAAATTTTTTGGCCCGTTTAACCCACGGGCCAAAGTGGGCCGGGCCGGGTTGGCCCGTTTAACCCACTTGCCCACCTCTACTTGCAGTCTTGCGTGTCCTTGTGAATCCCACTACTATACTCTTATCCCACCGAGAGCATAGTAGCTAATGCAATGTGACTCACTTCGTGATATACATTAATTAATTAATATAATTCTTGATATGTGATTAAGGTAATTTAAATGCGATTATAGAATTTGCAGACACTCCATCATGATAATAGAACACAAATTTAATTAACAATAATTTACACCTTGATATGCTTAGTATTCTTTCAACCAACATTATCATATATATTCCATTTTCAAATTTTCTTACTTCTAGTGCCTCTAACTATAAGCACAAACAAGTATGAAAAAGAAGGAGATAAACTCACTCGGCCATTCTTGCAAAAATCATTCACTTGTAATAGTCCTTTGAATACGAATCCTCCAAAGCTCTATCACCTAAACGAAAGAAATACATGAAATGAGTATATATCATGGAAGTTTTACTTAAACATCTAATTTTATTCTAGTATTTGCATCAAAATTCGAATGAAAGGAAACTCCAACTTATAATGGTCATAACTTGCTCATTTTAACTATAAATTTTGCATATTATATATCGTTTTCCACCTACTTGGAAAGATCTATCTATTTTTAAGGTTATTTTTAACATTTAAAGCCATTTGAGTTCAAAAATGGGTTGGTACAGATTTAACACAAAAATCCAGCCTCGAAATGTAATCTTTTCCAAATTTTACTTCTTCCAAAAGTCTATAACAAACATATAGATATTTATATAGTTGAAAAATCATTTAATATAAATATGTACTCATATTATATGCATGGTTCTAGTGATGTTGTCCTAACAATGATTTTTCATAAAACAATTTATTTAAGATGGTTGAGAAATGAAGTTCACAAGATTTCTCTTTAAGTTGTTAGAAGAAAAATTAAAATTTTGAGTTTATTACTACTAAATGCCTACTCATTTAGAACTATCATTTTTATATTTTGTTAACCTTATAAAGATGGATTTACTTCTTAAAACTTGATTCCTTAAGTTGTCTACTAATTTGTAGATTTTCCTAAGTGGTTGTTTAATTAAGGGTTTGAATCTAAACTTTGACTAGAAAGACTTGCTTTCTTCTTGGTGTTTTTGAAGATGTTGGCATGAACCTTATAAATGAGTTTTTAAGATAATATTGTATAACAAATAATTATCAACATTAAGATTTAATAATAAATTTATTTTAACATTTTGAAAAGAGAGTAATGGAACCACATAATTAAGTTTTGAAGAAACTTTGCATAATAATAACACTTAAAAATTTATGATAAATTTATTTAAGTTTTCAAAAAGGATGTCGTTGAATCATGATTCTAAGTTTTAATAGAAACTTTTCCTAAGTGAATGTTGGACTAGGAATTTAGATTTAATCTTGACTTACAAAACTTACTTTGTTCTTAGTATTTTTCAAGATGTTGATATATAAAGTAAATCCTTTTATTTCTTTAAAAATTTTATTAAGACAACAACATTATGACCATACATGAATATGAACTTGTAGCATTGTAGTATGATAAAATAATTCATATAGAGAATGAAAGACGTAGAAAATTGAATAAACATATATGTAAAATCAAGTATTGGAAGTCTTCACTTTCATCAAGACTTCTCGGAACTTAGATATGGATAAGTTTCATAAAAGAAAGAAAACCAAGAAAATAATAAGGAAAACTTGAGAGTCTTACATTTATGTCAATGCTCCTCGAACTTAGATTATGGACAAGTCCTATAGAAAGAAAAATAAAACGTTTTGATTTGATGAGGAAAAGTCTAAGACTAGAATGAATAGTCTTAATTATTTGCATGAAAAGAAATAAATAAATAGCAAGATATACAAGCATAAATAAAAGTTAGATTAGTGAGCATTTAGGCTCTAAGAAATATAGATGCATATATACATATATACGTAATAACATATAAAGAGTTAAGTTAGGATCATGTACATAATATAACATGAACACGTTATGAAGATAAACAATACATGAACAACATGTTGTTTTCGTGATTCCATTTCTTTAGTATTAGCATCATGGGTTTATATAGAATCAAAACACCCACATTGTTCATGTTATGTTACATAAACAAAATAGGGGTTTGAAAATATTTACCTAAGGTTGATGAAGGATTTGAAGATAGGATAAACAAATGGATGATGTGTTTAGAAAATTTTCAAAAGAGAAATAGGTGTTTTGTGGAGATGGAGAGGAAGAGAGTATTTGAGAGAAAATTTGTAGAGAGAAAAATTGAATAGTGATTTTGGTAGAGTTTTGTTAAGTGAAATGAAAATATGTGAAAGAAGTGGAGGGAGATGTGGTATTTATAGAGAATTGTGGAGGAAAATTAGATAAAATAAATTGAAAAAAAAAAGAAATTGAGGGAAAGAGAGAGGGATTGGTGCAGCCAAGGGAGAGAGGAGAGAGCGAGTGTGATAAAAATTGATTTTGAATTTTTGATAAAGAAAAGTAATAAAGTGTAAAAGAAGTTATATAAAAAGTTGTATTGGAAATATAAAAATATAAGAATAGGCATGCAAGGTGTAAAAAATAGGTTCTAAAGAAAAGTAGAGATAGATAAATATTAATGAATAGTATAAATAGTAAATGAATAGTAAGCAAAATAAATAAATTACCAATAGTAAAGAAAATACACGTAAAAAGGCCATATCTAATATTTTTAGATACCGAAAAAATTATGAAATTGATATTTTATGGATCCTTATATTATTACGAGTCTAAATATGTTATTGGAATATATTTTACCGTTTTGTGTGCCAGGACCCTGATTTCAGAAATTGATCCCATTCGAGGTTGAAACGATCGAATTTTTAACGAATCTGATCTTTTTAGGTTACGCGACATCATTCTACACTATAATCTAAGGTTATCTTATTTTTACTGTCTTAAGGTTTCGCGTGCGGGATTACTGGATCTAGATTCATTATGGTTTATTGTTATTCTAGTCGATTTTAGGGTTTTTATTCGACTTTCGGCTCTAGGATTTTATCTATAAGATTATCATAAAATCTAAGTGTTTACACTTGATATGAAAAGAAAATCCACATATGGTTTATGGTTAATCATATATATTTGATTGTTCATATGAATAATGCATTTCATTTAGTTGAACAATAACTTGATTGATTATTTAAAGGTATGTTTTTCAAAGAATTTACTCACTAAGCTAAATATGCTTATATCTCCTTAGATTTTTGTTACAGGAGGAGTACTTATGGCTTTATCCGAAGGGAATCTGCACCTAGGTAATAACTAAGAAATATTGAGAGTTTTTAGAAGAACTTTATGAGAAAGTTTTGGCATAGACTTTCATATAAATCTTCATTAGTGGTATCTAAATTTTCTTTTGATTAGAGCCTTACTATTGAAAAGATTCAATGGTTGTAATATTCCTTAATATTTGATATGGTTATGCCCCTATGAATTGTAAAACCTCGATTTTTAAGTTATGAAGTTATGTTTAGCAATTCTTGAATGCTATTTATATTGCTATCTTCTTAAATTGATTAACTCTATTGATATCTCCTATTATTGTGCAAGTACGTTTTGCGCATGATATCAAAATTTTCATATAATTAAGGCAGTCATTCTTATATTTTAATATCATGTGTAGTAGATTGTCATATTTAGGGTACCTCTTGGGGTACGATATAAATACTAACTCGCCAATGGGATTGATTTGGCTTTGAATATTTCATATTTATAAATGTAATAAATGAGTATTTTGAAGAGGGAAACTTTAAATAAGATAGACGTATTGGACAAGAAAAAAGAAGAATAAAAAAGATTTTGTGCGGGCGGGGGGAGCTGGGGTAGGTGGCATTTGATGGTTGCACGTGCACTTACTAGGAGCCCACCGTTGGCATAAAGCTACGCCAACAAAACTAGTACCTTTCACGCCGTCCGGGCTCACCAAATTTTCAATACGGCTGCGTGTCTCTACTTTCTTAGATGTTCGCCTAACTTGTAAGCGTATATTAACTCCCAGTCAACTGATCTCGAGGTCGAGAAAAATCCATCAGTACATGAAATAACTAGTTTTGTGTTTATGTATATATATGTCTTAGCGGCTATTAAATTATAAAACATTAATTAAAAAAGATTAAAGAAAAGAAACGAGTTAAGTTTTTCTTTTTTAAGAAAATAAATTATAAGATTTTAGAGGGAATATATAATTTAAAAAAAAAAAGAGTAGTTAGTCTTTGAATTATAGGAGATGATTGTGATATTGTAAGGCACCAAATCGAGACGGGGGGGAATGTTTGAATTGGGTTGATGCAGTTATTACGGATGATATGAATCCCCTTCTATGTGTAGAGGTGTCCAAGGAGGAAATAAAAGAAGCAGTTTTTCAACTTGGAGCTCTAAAAGCCCCAGGTCCGAATGGGTTTCCTAGTATCTTCTACCAGTCGTTTTGGAGTTATATCGGCCCATCGGTCATTGCTGTTGTGCAAAACTCGTTTGAATCAAGTATTATACCCTTGGCTCTAAATCACACTGATCTTGTTTTGATTCCTAAAGTCCAATTCCCTTCCCGTGTGTCTGATTATCGTCCTATTAGCCTTTGCAATAACCTTTATAAGATCATTTCAAAAATTCTGGCTAACAGGATAAAAATTTATCTCGATAAAATCATTTCGGAAAATCAGACTGCATTTGTCCCAGGGAGATTGATCCAAGACAACATTATTTTAGCACATGAGATTTTCCATTTTCTAAAAAATAAAACAAAAGGAAAAAAATACAGTTGTGCCATAAAGATGGACATGAGTAA
Organism: Combretum micranthum; assembly: GCA_024138025.1. Lineage (NCBI taxonomy): Eukaryota > Viridiplantae > Streptophyta > Magnoliopsida > Myrtales > Combretaceae > Combretum > Combretum micranthum. The sequence goes on from JAMXBD010003308.1 coordinate 110,056, forward strand.
GGCTTATGATCGGATTGAGTGGGATTTTTTGAAGGCTGTTATGGAAAAAATGGGTTTTGGACAACCTTTTGTTAAGTGGATAATGATATGTGTGTCCTCTGTAACTTTTAATATAAATGTTAATGGAAAGGTGATGGGATCTGTGATCCCAACTAGAAGGATCAGATAGGGGGATCCTGTATCCCCATATCTTTTTATTTTGATTGCTGATGTTCTGTCTAAAGGCTTATCTACAGCAGCTAGAACTGGCCTTCTTAGTGGAATCAAAGTAAAAAAAACTAGTCTTGATCTAACCCACCTCCTATTTGCAGACGACTCTTTGTTTTTTCTGGAAGCAGGTGGCAGGGGTTTGCAAACTATGAAGAAAATACTACATGACTATTGCAAAGCATCAAGCCAAGTTATAAACTACTGGAAGTCATCTGTGTTCTTCAGCAAAAACTCCCCAAATAATTGGAAATCTGAGGTAAAAAGTAGCCTAAATATAGCTAGCACTAAAGATCCTGGATTCTATTTGGGGCTACCTACTCTTTGGGGAAGATCTAAGTGTGATGCTCTGTTTTTTGTCAAGGAGAAAGTGGTAAGGAGGTTACAGGGGTGGAAAAAAAAGCTACTAAATGAAGCAGGGAGGGAAGCCCTTGTCAAATCTGTGGCCTATGCTATCCCCACTTACTCTATGGGGATTTTCAAGTTTCCTGTCAAATGATGCCAGCAAGTTAATTCTTAGATCATCAAGTTCTGGTGGGGCCATCATCAAGGAGAGGGCAGATTGCACTGGGTCAACAAGGACTGGTTATTTAAGACTAAGGAAGGAGGAGGGATGGGGTTTAGGGACTTACACCTATTCAATCTAAGTCTCCTGACTAGACTAGCCTGAAGGGCACATCAAAATCCACAAGCCTTATGGGTGAGGTACCTTAAAGGAACCTATTATCCCAACTATTCATTTAAAGAGGCAGGGAAGGGGAACAGGGCATCCTGGGGATGGAGCAGTCTCATTGAAGGGAAAGAGATCCTATATAGTAATGCAAGCTGGATTGTGGGCAAAGGAGACAGGATCAAGGTCGGATCAGACAAGTGGATTCATCATAATCAAAATAAATGCCTATCTAAAGGAAGCAACATTGATCCTAATTTGAGGGAATGTGATATCATAGACATGGAAAATCTAGAATGGAATGTAAGGTGCATTCGACACTTACTATCACATGAAGAACTCAGGGCCATCCAGAGCATGCCAATTCCAAGACTAATTGTGGAGGATCGCCTCGTTTGGCCTTTCGATCGGAGGAGGGATTGCACTGTAAAATTGGTGTACCATTTACTGCACAAGGAAAGGAACTTGAATAAGTAGGATAAACCAACTTCATCCAATCAAGTGGCTAAAAGTACATGGAAGCAAATATGGAGTAATAGTTCCTTACCAAAAATTAGCCACTTCCTGTGGCGCATCATGTCAAATGTGCTTCCAGTGATGAAAAATCTCTACCAGCGACGAGCCTCCAAATCTCAACTGTGCCCCTTTCTGCAGCGAGGAGGAATCATCAGAACACGCTATCTTATGCTGCAGTTGGGTCACATGTGTATGGTTTGGGGTGCTAGGGCTACGGGTTGAAAAGAATCAAATTGGCTCATTCAATCTATGGTGGGAAAGCCTAGTAGGGACGGGTAAACTACCCAAGAAGGAAGGAAAGCAGAAGGCAAAAGAAATTGGAGAGGTAGCATGGGGGATCTGGAAAGAAAGATGCGATGCGATCCACGACTACAGAATGCCAAACCCTAGCTCGATTATTTACCGAATTAAAGCAAGACTAGATGAGATAAATTACCTTGAAGTAGCTACAGAGATAGTTGGGTCTTCACGGAATTCCACAAGAGCCGAGGAACCGTGTGCATCTGGAGCATCTGGAGTTCCATCGGAGAACACAAACAGAGAGGAGAGACGTGGTGTTATCCTGGGGCGAACTTGTCCTAACGGGGGTCATGCATCTGAGAGCTCGGTATCACCAGTGGAGCAGGAACCCCAGGAGCTCATTGGAACGCATGGGCATCCAAATCCACAAGAAGCCCAGAGGCTTGAATACAGTGGGGGCCCATTTATCAGATTGAATTCTGACGGGTCTTGGACAGGGCCAAAGGAGATGGGGGGGATTGCAGTAGTGGCTAGAAATCAGTTCGGTCTGTTAATAGGAGGAGCTTCGGATTTGAATTATTTTCCTTCAGCCGAGGCTAGCGAAATTGCGGCCCTAAACCTTGGCCTTCGTTTAATTAAGGAAAATGGGTGGAGGATTATCCGTTTTGAATCTGATTGTTTGTAGGCGGTCCGAGCTTTTTCAAAGGCCAGCAAGACGGGCTTTATTGGTCATCTATACCTTATTTTGAAGAGGACTCGGCTATTTTAAATACTTTGCAAAATGTATCTATTTCCTTTATGTTTGTTAGAAGAAATGCAAATAGTATTCTAATTGGATAGCTTCTATGTTTAGGAGGAATGTGTCCGTTTGACTGGTGGATCTCCACCCCATCCTCACTCTAAAAGCTACTTTTTCGTTATTTATCTTCTCGAACTGATTTAACTTGTAATATTCCGACAATGGGTAGCTCTTTGAATGAAATGGTTTGGTCGTTTGGTAAAAAAAAAAAGGCACCATATCTATCCCTACTACTTGAAAAATATTGATATATAAAAATAATTTTATTAAATATATATATAATTTTTGTCATTTATTTCAAATATATTAATAGTTAATACTCCCCTGTTAATTATTTAAACACGACTTATATGCTTTAGGCCGCCTGCCAGAAGAAGTTGTCACATGCTCCTTGCGATCCCCTTATCCACCCTATGCACGTTTCCTCTCTTGGGGCAAAGTGCATGCAATGCACGACAATCACCAACCCAAAGTCACCTTCACAAGTTGCAATATCAACCACCCTTCCTCTTTGGGGAAATCTAGGTTATAATTTTTTTAGTGCCGTGTTCTTATACCTTTTCGGATGTGATCTTAAAGACGGAATTGGAAATTTAATATGGCTTAAGAAACAGTCTTTTTGAAAATGCATGTCATACCTAGGATAGGGGGATAGACGTATAAAGAGATTCAACCAATTCACCAAAAGAGGAATATACATATAGAAAAGTTCTTTTAAAATAGGATGCAGCTAGTGAATATTTGATCTTTGGTCCTCAATGATATTCTTTCACTACATGATTCAATTTATACGAACAAATGTTACATTTAATCTCCGAACTTTACTGAATTGGATCTATTTGGATTGTCTGATTATTATCTCTATCGTATTTATATCTGATATGTATCTGTAATTTATTTGTATTATATCTATATCATATCTATATTGTATATGTTTGGTCTAAGTAAAATTATCAATTTTTTTATTGGTATCTATTTTATTGACAAACATCAATATGCTATTCGATAGCTAATTATAAAATTTAACAAAATTCAAACAATATAATATAAACACCAGCGATGTTTAGGTTCTAAATTGATATTTTAAAACTTTAATCAGTTAATTGCAAAAATAGATAAAGTTTAAGTACCAAATATGATAATTATTCTACTCTAAACCCTAAAAATGAAAGGATTTATATGAGAAAATAGTAAACCTAAACATATAAAATATAAATTAGAATATCTTTAAATTGATAAACTATATCATCAATATACTATAATCATAAGAAAATTTACTATATGAATAAAAGTACCATGAATAATATTTTATCTATAATATTAATGTCTTACGTATCTCCTTTGGCATCTTAGGTGGTTTAATAATTTTACTACTTTCAATATTCCCAAACTAACTAAAATTATTAAATAACTTATTAAGAGTAAAGAGATTATTCAAAAAGAAAAGGCAAGATTAGACATTATCACGGTCAGTTCCGAATCGGAAACCGACCTATTTTATTACCGGTGACTCTTGAATTGGGAACCGACCTAAAGATGACAGGTCCAAAACTGCAAAGGACTCGACGGTTATGGCGAATCCTTACGATTTCACCCTTAAAAACTGCATGACTCAGCAATTTTGGAATAGCTCATTCAAGAACCAACGGTTCTCGCTATTCTATACCATAAAAATAAAAATAAGAAAGAAAAAATAAAAAATAATTATAAAAATTGTAATTAAAAAACAAATATTTAAAACTATTTTAGCATGAATAATAAAAAATGTATTTCTTATTCATAATATTTAGTGTGTTGTTATTAATAACTCAAGTAATAAATATATTTAACATCATACGCTATTAAGTTTATATTGACTTCTAATCAAAATAGATTTCTTTCTTAAGAATGTGTGACTTGTTTTTATATTGTTGGAACTTATTTGTATCTTGAATATTTTATAGTGTTACATTGCTTTATGACAACTAAAAAAGTGCAAGTGATTGAATATAAATAAATACATAACTGTATAATTTCTTTTAACTAATGTGCAATAAATAATCATTATTAAGCCCAATGTTATTTCAAATTAAATTTATATTTTATATTTTTTTATTTAAATTAAATAAATTATTTAATTAATTTTTTATTTTTTCATTTCATGGTTCTTGATTACTTTTGGAATTGGAATCGACAATTTCTAAGAACAAGGAATTGGAAAGATTCCCACGGGTCAAGGTCAGGTTTTGGCTCCATCATTTTATGAAATAAAAAATCTATGATTTGGGTCTATGGATCTAGATCCGAAGTAAGCTGTGATGATGGTTTGTAAATATATATGGGCTTATTAATGATTATTTTATAATAAGTATCACACAAAAAAGTGATATAAATAAAATTTCTATGATTAATTTATTGGTTTTGTATTTGGCTTTTTTCTAAAAGCTAGTGACGTACGTTGAAGAGACATGAGTCACATGACTATCATATCATGTCTGTATGGTCCAGTGTTTGAAAGCTGCACAATTCCTTACTCTCTCAAATTTCACATCATGGAGACAGAGAGAGGAAAATATAAAATTGGAAACAAAGCAAAGAAAATTTAAAAAGCAAAAGGATTTGGGAAATCTCAAATGTATATGGCTTAAGCGGCAGCCTACTTTCCGAGAACGTCAACTGTGTCGGTATGGGGCTGTATTGCTGTTAATATTATATTTTAAATATTTATAAAAATTTAATATAAAAAATTTAACTATTTTAGTTGTCAATGAAATAAATCTAAATAATTAATAATATGGTAGAATTAATCCTATTTTAACTGCTGCTGGATAGAATTTTCCCTGCTCTGAATGTGGATCTCATACACAGTATAGGAATAGACGGATAAAAGAGATTCAACCAATTGACCAAACTTTTTTGAAGTACGGTTAGGCAAGCTGGTGAATATTTGATTTTTGGTCTCCAATAACTTTATTTTTTATATATGAATTCAATTTATGTAAATTAATCATATTTTTTAACCGTAAATTCCATACACGACATATGCACTTTATGTATTGATATAGTTAATTATATGAAATTTAAAAAAAATGCTAATCTATTACTTATAAATCTTTATAGATCATTTATGATATCTTGATTGAATTATTAACTACATAAATATGTGAATTTTAGGTGTCAGATTAATATTTTTTAATTTTAGATAGTTAATTATTGATAATAATGAGAGATTAATATTAATTAAAATTTCTACAATTAATTTTTTAATTTAGTTTTTTTTTTTAACAATGCATATGGTAATGGTTTGGTTTTGAATCTGAATTTTCAAACTGAACCGATTTGCTGATTTTAAAAACCATAAAGAACCATTGGTTTATTTCATTTCCGGCCGATATATGGTTCACAAAAAAAGAATAAATAAATGAATAAATGAAGTAAGAAAACGGAAAATTAAAAATAAATAAATGAAAGGACATGATCATCATCCTATCATGACTGCATTGGGCAGCCTTTAAAAGCTGCACGTTCCAGACTCCGTCAAAATTCACATCGTCTGAAAACGGAAAAAAAAAAAAGGAAATTAAAAATACGGAAAAGAATAATTTCATTTAATACAAATCCGGTTGTATGGTTTAGAACCAGATAAAACCGTGGATTTCGAAAAACCCGAACGACACCGTTACTATGGTTTGGATTCAGGTTCTTCAAAAATTGAACCAAGAAAACTTGAATTTGCTTGGATTGGTGGAAGCAATGAAAATCTAGTAAAAGTGAAGCAAAAGAATGAAAAATTTGTGTTGGGTTTGTTTAATGAGTTATAAAACCGGAATTAAATGAATGGAAAGAGATGTAAAAGTTTTCCATCTTGTTTGGAATGTTTGATTTTCATTAATATTTATAGTTATATCTAATTTGCATCTGTAGTTGATTTATTTAATTTATTTTACAATAAAAGCATTTACTTTTTATTTATATTTTTTTTTATAGATGTCTAAATCGAAATGTTCACGTGCTACTTAAAGTCCTATTTTTAGTGAAAAAGCAGTAAAAATAAATAAAAGCAGTATTAAATATAAAAATATCCTTAAAAAACATAACTACTCTAACAACACTTACTGCCTATTCACTTAACATGAATAATTATTCATTTTCTCTCATTCTACGTAAATATGTTATTACAGTATTCACTTGAAAGGATTCATGTCCTTGTCCCTATAAATTGCTATTCAATAATTTATTTTTTAATTTTTTTCGTAAATATTTCTATCTTGAAAATATCATATATATAATTATCATTTCTCTATAATAAATATAAGAGACATTATAGATATTTCATATTTTACTTCAATAAATACTTATTTTACTTTTTATACCAAATGAATACTATAATAGCCATTACAACCCTATTACATTACTTTTAAGTTAGGATTTTATTGCCTTCTTATTCCATGCGACGAAATAAACGAGCTATTAAGACAATAAAGTCAATTCCTCTTATACACACATATATATATATATATATATGATATTATTTGTTTAATATACATTTAAAAAAATTACACAAAATGAAATTAGAGAAAAATACATGAATGATGTCACGGTATAGCATAATGGTTGTGGGATATAGGATTTTCATATGTATTGCCTTTCCTTTATGTGATACACATAATAGTCTGCTGATGTTGGTTTCGAGTGGTGGGTGTATTGGTCGTTGTGTATTTATATCGATGGTGATTAAATTTGATGGGTCAATGTGGGGTGATGGTGGCGGTGTTCGTGGTAGTGTTCACAACGAAGGGATGGTGGTGTTTGTGGGTTCCGAATGTTAAGTGGTGTAACGGTGGTTTTCGTTTTCAATAGGTGTGGAGTTTTTTGGTTTAGCGGCGTTATTGTTGGTGGGTCACCTGAGCGATGGTAGTGATGGGTGTTCGAATTATGGGTCGCCAATGGCAGAAATGGGTATGGCTACATGACGTTGGCTCTGTTTTAGTTGGTTCATTGGGTTGAAGGTGATGGAGGAGCGAATGAGACGAGAGAGATGTAGAGAGAGAGACATGAGCTAGAGAGAGAGAGAGAACCGAAGGGGAAAGAAAAGTTGGAAAGGGAGGATGAAGAAAGGGATGGAAAGTTTGTGAGAGAGAGTCTTGGATCTAGAGGTAGAAGGTGGAGATCAAAGAGAGAGATTGGTATCCAAGAGGTTAAGAAGAAGAAAGAAGACTGAGGAGAGAGGAAGAGATTTAATTAAATAATTGAGTATCGCTACCTTAATATGTGATACACAAGCTTTTAAAACTTTACATGTATAGGTCATTGTATCACTGATAATAAATGCGATATAAGTATGATTATGAGTATCTCCAGTTTAATATGTATACCGCAACACTAATTTTATATTTATTTTTATATAATTTATATTTATGTATTTTTTTTAAATAATACTAGACACGTGTTACACCATCTATATATATATATATTTTTTCATTTCCATTATATTAACCAAGGAGTCCATTTCCACACGCAAGTATGCTTTCTTTTGCTTTTCCTTCTTTTCATTTCCATTGCTCTCTTTTCAGTGCAAACGGTAGACATTAAGAAGGCACTCATGCTTAGCATGAAATGATCCAAGCGTGTTATCAATCATTGTCTATCCATTTCACTTTACAAGAGTGAAACAACAAAAAAAGAAAAAAAAAAGAAAAAAAAAAGAAAAGAAAAAAGAAACAAGTTCACATGCTCGGGAAGCGAACAGAGGCTGTTTCCTTATGGTTTTCGTCCTGAAATTTTTTTCCCCTTAGCAAGAAATGGCTGCCAAGAAAGGGTCGTTCGGGCACAGTTTTGCAGAGAGAAGCAAGGAAAGCCTTCTCTCTAGAAAAGGGTACTCAGAACTTGGTCTCGGCAGTCTTGATCGAAATGGAGTCGATCACGGGACCAAACACAGATGTTTCAGGACATTCTCGGACGGGATCATCAACTTCTGGAACGGGGTCCGAGAATTTTCCGCTGAGCTGTTAAAAATGGGAAAGACAGATCCGAGGAAAGTGGTTTTTGCCGCTAAAATGGGCCTGGCAGTAGCTCTTGTCTCTTTGGTTATTTTCTTCAAAGAGCCTTTGCGGGATGCCGGCCAGTATGCCATCTGGGCTATTCTAACCGTCATAGTGGTTTTCGAATTCAGTGTAGGTATGTTTTTCATGTTCTGTCTCCTCGATGCTTGAATTAGATTTTTGGATTTATTGTTTTCACTCTTCTCTTTTTGCTGTACTTTATATGGATAAGTATGGAATTTTCATACGTAAAATTGTTGTTATTTCATATGTTCCTAATAATTCTAATGAGAGAAAGCACAGGTTTACTTTTTTTTTTTTTTTTTGGTTAAATGTTTTTCGATTTAGAATGTGAACAATGTTCTGTCATTTTAGGTGCAACCCTTAGCAAGGGGTTTAATCGCGCCATGGGGACACTTTCAGCTGGAGGGCTGGCTCTAGGTATGGCCGAGATATCAAGATTGGCCGGCGATTTTGAGGAAGTTATCACTATAATCAGCATATTCACTGCAGGTTTTGACATTTAACAAAGAAAAATTTAGATCCTCTCAAGGTCATTCATGAATATATGAATTGCCTCGTTAATGATTCACTGGTTAACTATGCAATTTCAGGGTTTTTAGCAAGTTACATCAAACTCTACCCACCAATGAAGTCATATGAGTATGGATTTCGGTTTTCCTGCTCACATACTGCATTGTGATGGTGTCTGGGAGCTCTTCATCATTCTTCCAAATGGCCTTTATCGTCTAATATTCATCGCAGTTGGAGCTGCCATCGGTTTAGTTGTAAATCTTGGAATATATCCTATTTGGTCAGGGGAAGACCTGCACAAGTTGGTTGTGAAAAATTTCAGTGGAGTGGCCGATTCATTAGAAGGTAGGGCTCATTTCTTTCTGAATAAAAATTGGAGATGTCCTTGCTCCCTTCTCCCTTTGCCTAATTCTGCTCCACCTGTATGTATCACTGATTTTGTTAAATTTTGCTAGGATGTGTTAATGGATATTTGCAATGTGTGGCATATGAGAGGATTCCTTCGAAAATCCTGACATACCAAGCTTCTGACGATCCTCTCTACAATGGCTACAGGTCAGCTGTACAGTCTATGAGTCAAGAAGATTCTTTGGTATGGTATGCGGTGTAATTGTCTCCCGCAACGTTCTTATGAGTGATTTGCTTAGTTTTTAACCGCATCTTTCTTATGGCAGGTAGAGTTTGCAATTTGGGAGCCCCCACATGGACCTTATAAGACATTTAAGTATCCATGGAGAAACTATACCGAACTATGTGGAGCTTTGAGGCACTGCGCTTTCATGGTCATGGCTATGCACGGATGTATTCTTTCAGAAATACAGGTGAGACCATTTACACCACCTGAATTCTTGTTTTTGGTTGGCACATTACAAGAATTGACATGTGCATAATGGATTCTTCTTCTGGGATCATTTTGTTTAATTTGATGGTGTTGTTATATATGGCCATTTATCTATTGAAAGTTAACCTTGTTATCTTTGGAGCAAATCTTTCTTGAAACTAGACAGATGCATGCTGTCTGCAATGGTAAATGAGTGTTTTATTTCCAGACATGATTTACATAGGCATTGATAACCTTCAGCGTTCTCATCATCTATTGTTTACCATTCACTTTTTTCGTTATACTTCAGTGGTTGTGATATATGTATCCGTTTGTTAGCTCTTCCAAACATCAAGCTTATGAGAAAATGCCTATTGATGGCTTAATAGTTGAAATGAACTTGATGCGTGGAAAACACTTAATGTGCACATTTGCCACATGGCAAACAAAAACAAGACCATACAAAAGAACCGATGGATTTTAGTGTATCCGGTTCCCACTGGTTCAATCTGACATGTCCAGCATCTTTTATTTTCTGACCTGACTACCCTGAGGATCCAATTTGAACACTTCTTATTGTGTTACATGGTAAAACACCTCTGTTTTGGTGCATATAGAATTCAATTCACTGTTAGGTATTACTATTTGCATCATTAGAAGAAATTGTTATGGCTACATTTACCTGCTTTACTAATAGCAAAACAGTGGAAAAGCTAAGTTTAGATGTTGACTATCTTGAGGAGGAAGAGTTATTGCGACAGTGAATATTTCTAATTCAACGTATTATACTAATTCTGTTTATTAGTTTTTCATTTTTTGGCATTCTAATTTCTATATGCCTTTTCACATTAAAGGCACCACCAGAAAAGAGACAAGTCTTTGCGAATGAACTTCTAAGGGTAGGGAACGAAGGAGCAAAAGTGTTGCGTGAGCTTGGAAGTAAAGTTGAAAAGATGGAGAGGTTAAGCCCCAGTGGCATCCTATCAGAAGTGCACTCAGCAGCTGAAGAGTTGCAAATGAAGATAGATCAGATGTCATACATCTTAGTCAATCAAGAGAGTTGGGGTGCTGGAGGACCGATAAAGGACATTTGATCCTGAAAACATCCAACATGCTATAGAAAATGATGAGAAAGTGCCAATAATCAAGTCTTTAAGTGAATTATCGGAATCTGGGCAGCAAGGTGTAAGCAATGAGACTTCTGCGCCAGAGCTGGTCTCTCCACAGGGAATGCAAACTAGACCTGTTTCTTGGCCACGCATGTCCTTCAAATCGTTGTCTGTGGTTAGTGATCAAGAGTCCAAAGTGTACGAGAGTGCTAGTTCATTATCTCTGGCAATTTCTTCTCTTCTTATCGAGTTCGTTGCCAGGCTTCCAAATCTTGTGGATTCTTTCCAAGAACTTAGTGAGAAAGCTAATTTCAAGGAACCAGCAGAGCTCCAAGTGCAAACTGAAGAGATTGGATTTTGGCGAAGAATTCCACGGCTTATCGGGTTTAAAAATTGACGCTGGTATTAGACTAATTTCTTTGAGAACTAAGCATTGCAACCTTTTCACAGAACCGAGAACTTGAAGATTCAGGTGGGTTGCGTCTTTGTTCGGAAATAGTGGAAACTAAAGTCTCCATTACTTTGTCTCTGTAAGTGACTAGGTACAGTAATGGGAAGATTGGATTGAGGGAAGTCGAATGCAAGAGAAACAAAGTAAGGGAAATGGGGAAGTGTTTGTATTTGGTAAGTTGTTTTTGAGGAGAAATACGATGAAATGAGGGGAACAGAAGGAAAGTAGTAGTCATCTTCTTTCTGTCCAAAGTTGGGTGGAAACGGGAGGAAATGAAAAGAAGTATGCAAATACAAAAATATCTTTGTAAAATTACTTTATTAATATTCTATAAAAATAATATAAGGATAATTTTATCCATCACTAACTTCATTTTTCTTCTTTTTCTTTCATTTTATCTATAACTTACCAAATATAAAATAAATATTCAATTTCTTTTCATTTTCATTTTCATTCATTTTTTTCATCCATTTCCATTGATTTCGCATTAGCTTCATCTTCTGGAGAAATAAGTGAAACTACGAGTTCATAAGAATGCAAGTTCAAGAACTCCATTTAACCTTTTGGCTTTTGCCATTGGGTACACCATACTATACAATAGATAGTTTTACAGGCTTTAATTTAGTGAAAGCTGGTATCTGTTTCAATACATATCTTTTGTTGATTTATTTGCCTCATCCACCCAGGATTGTAATATATGGTTACTTTACTATAAAATTTCCAAATCCTAACTTGTAAATAACCAATTATGATATATGAAAAAACAAAGAGTCATCTCTCTCCATGAATTTCCTTGATGAATTGCTTGTCCCTCAAATCTCTTATATTGTTATACCTTAATTTTATGATTTGGAGTTAAATTTCCAAAATCGCATGTCACGCCCCATTCTCAGGCAGCGAATGTGATGGTCAATAGCTTCCCTTGGCTGCCTTAGGCCCTATCCTTACGGGGCACAATCCCTTTTCAAGCACACTCAAAAGTATTGTTACACATAATCCAGGTATTCGATTAAGCAAGCTGTAGCTGCCAAGAAGTGAACCCTAGATCTATGCCTTTTGTTTCTCCCAAGAGACAACACCTTCACCAATTGAGCTGGGAGCTATTGGCCATCACGTTCGCCGCTTGAGGATGGAGCGTGACATTGCATTTTTGGTATCTCTGAAAAATAATTAGCTAAAAGTTTGTATGCATGTAAACATAATGTAAAATGTTCTATGCAACTTGATAAATGGTAATTTTCATAGATTTTGATCTCAAAATCAAAAGGTTTTTGGATTATTTTTTCTCTATTTTCAAGAAGTTTGGTGAAAATGCAAATTCTAAAAAATGTAGGCCGATTTGTAAAACTACGAAACACTCCTAGACGTCATCATGGGTCAGTTCAGATTTAGAATCGGACCGGAATCGTGAGTTTTTGGTTCCAAAAATGGTGGAATTGGAATCAACATGTGGGAGCCGATTCAGTTCTCAATTCCTAGGAAATGTCAGTTCCCACAATTCAATTCTGGTTCTAGGAACCGCTGGTTCCCACTGTTTGGTTTCGATTCCAGAAGAACTAAGAACCTTGAAATAAAAAAAAAAAACAAAAAAAATGAATTAAATAATTTACTTAATTTAAGTAAGAGAAAAATGCAAAATAAATTTTTAACGTAGAAATAACATTAAACCTAATAATAGTTGTTTGTAGTCCATTAGTTAAAAATAGTTACACAGTTATGTATTTATTTATATGCAATCACTTGCGTTTTTTAGTTGTCATATTAGCAATGTGACACTATAAAACATTTAAAATATAAATAAGTCTGAACAATACTATAAAATATTTAAGATACAATTAAGTCCTAACAATATAAAAATAAGTCACACATTATTAAGAAAGAAAGTTTAGTCTACATAAACTTAATAATATATAATTTCACATATATTTATTACTTGTACTATTAATAACAACACACTAAATATTATAAATAGGAAATAAATTTTTTATTATTAATTACAATTTTTTCATAGTTTTCTTTTCTTTTCCTTTTTTAAATTTTTGTGGCATAGAATCGTGAGAACCACCAAGTTAGGCGGTTTTTGGGGTAGAGTCAAAAGGTGGGTTCTTTGCCGGTTTGGACCCGCTATCCTCGAGTTGGTTCCTATTTCAAGAACCACCGGTGATGGGTCAAGCCGATTCTCTGTTCGCAACCAAACCATGATGATGCCTAAACACTCCAAATATGTCATTTTGATTTTTTATCTTTCTTTTTTAATGAATTTAGAAATAGCTTAGGAGTCTTTGGGGCCATTTGCTATTCGTCCTTAAAATCCAAATAGCTAGAAAGCATTCCGGGCATTTACTGTGTTCCATGTTCGGTTGCAAATAAACCGACTCCAAGCTTTTGAAAATGAGCTTTTAAAAGTTCCAACTGGATTTATTCAAAAAATTAATAAGTTGATTGAGTTGAGACGTACTTTTAATGAATTTGAGAAGTATAGAATCGGACGATTTGCTAGCCTAGACTAGACTTGACTTGTGGGCTCATTAGAATATGAGGATTTGTGAGCCTAGACTTTTGTGGGCAAAGTTGAGCTTGTTTATAATGTGAAATTATAATAAAATTCATTTATTTTGTTTCCAATGAAGTTAATTTTAAAATTTAGGAATTAAAGAAGAAATTGGAAGATAATGATATAGAAATATATATTAAAATAATATATATAAATTTGTTGGCAAACTTATTTACAAGTTTCTTACGAATCTATTCATGAACTCTTAATAAATCTATTTAAGAATTAGCTCATGAGCCTAAATAAAAAGCACAAACTTAACTTATTTAACCAAACAAGCTTTATTTTGCAATGTTATTAGAACCGAACCGGAGTTTGATCCGAATAGGCTAGAGGGTCAGCGGTTAAGAGGTCGGATTCAACCGGGAGTCAAACTGAGGTCATGAAAAAGTAAAAATATAAGGGATAATTTAATTATAAAAGACTAATATATGTGTCATCATTCAATTAAATTTATATTTGGAGCAAATTCATCAATTAATTATTAAATAAATATAATTTAATGATTATATTTTATAAATTTATAAAAAAGTATGAATAAATAAATTTCTAGTTTTTTATTTTTGTTTTTCAGTCCGGGTTGACCGGTTCGACCCCCTCCCCTCCCCCAGTTTCTCGATTCAACCGTCTGGGTCGACTGCGTCAATCTAGGTCTCGTCGGTTCGTTGAAAAAACAAGTTTTATGGGAGATCCGACCTGGCATTAGTGTCGGTTCCGATCGAACTAGCCAGTACAGGCCAATTTTGACAACCATATTATTTTGTACTTGAGTTGAACTTGTTGAGTAAATAAACTTAAGCCAAGTTGTATATAAGATGAGAGACTTGAGCTCAAATAGCTTACCAGCAACTCTATTTGCTTGCATCGCTAGTTCCATGTGGCTTTGGACCTTATACTGGCTTCAACAAAATTTAAGGTTTTAACTTCACTATTTGTTTTGGAAGAGGGAAAAAAACACTACTTTGTAAGTTTTAAGCTTTTGGGTAATATTTTGGCATTATATCCAAGGGAGAAGATATCTAACTTAGTACTTGAAGTTTACACAAAAATTTAATTTGACACATCAACTTTGAAGTGGTTAATTCAATACCTAATTTTTTAACATGAAAGAAAGAATCTATCAATGCTATATAGTGTTAAGAGAAGTAGTAAAAATTTAATGATATGCTATATCTTCTAAGTCAATAAATGAAACAAACATGTTAAGTAGATAGTAAAACTAACCAATCAAAGTTTTGTTGAGTATTAAATTTATTAGTTTAAAGTTTATGTACAAATTTAAATTTATTGGTTTAAAGTTTATGTACACATTTAAGTTTTTGTGTTATATAAAATTTGATATTTGCCCTATTAAGGGCTGTGGGATGTTATTGTTTGATGTGCACCCGAACTTGACTTAAGAAAAGATTAATAAGTTAATAACCTTAAGTATATACCATAATAACATTCCTAAAATAATATTATAATAGTATACACTTTTCTAACTTAAATCCTATTTACCGACATTACTTAAAGGATTATATAGCCTATCAAGAAAAGGGAATTAAGTTAGCTTTAGTAGATTATCATTTGAAACATGACACATATGGTGTCTTGATAGGGCAACTTAAAATAGTAAGATTCTAACTCTCGAGGGGCTATAAAAAAGAATAAATGGTTGAGCAAATCAGTATTCATAAGTTATTTATAGAGTTTTATAAGATTTCACATTAGCATTTTAAAGAATTTTTCATACTAAATAACTCTTCGTATTATTTGTGAGTTTCTTCAATAAAGTTATTTAACAATTTTTTAAAATTTTTACGATCCTATATTATTGAACTAATACTTCCTTTTTTTTTAAGATTAACTAAGTATGGAAATAAATCGAAATTCATAAGCAATTAATTATAAAGAATTTCTCATTTATATGTAATAATAATGATTTTTAACCTATTATTACAAATGGTAAATTACATTAGCATGTATCAAGGTTAGAGCTAAATTTATTTAAATTATTAACGTTTTAAGTGATTAAAAAGATAAATCAACGTTTCATAAAGTGATCATATCAAGTATCCATGTTTCACAAAATGCATTTAAGATATCAACATTTGGATGAATTTTCAATAAATTTTCTCTAATTTTCTTCAATGATTATTTATTAATACCTTATTTAACTCTCTTTACGAAACGTTGATTTCTTTTTTTAACTACTTAAAATATTGATATATTAAGTGAATTTACCCCCAAATGTTAAAACTTCTTTTAAATTACTAAAAATCGATGCTTTAAATGAACTTACTCTAATTGATATCTTTCAAAGTAGTTTATCTGGGTTAATTTCACTAACGGTACATGGAATTTTTTTATTATAACAAAAATATATCTAAATAAAAATTTCTTGCAAAAAAATGCCTAAACCTTTTATTTCTTGCATTCACGGTACTTCTAGCCGAAATTTAGCTAAAAGTCTGGTGATATGCTGACGTGACAAAGATTACATATTAAAAAATTAATTTTTTTCCTTCCACATTAGCATAACTATTCTTTTTTTCGTTTTTTATTTCCCTATCGTTCTCTCTCTCTCTCTCTCTCTACTTCTTCTTCTTCTTCTTTTTCTTCAAGAAACATCGTTCATAAATAGTAAAGGGAAGAAAGTGAGGAAAAGGTAACTATATCTCAAATCAATCTTTACTATTTTCCTATTTTTAATGTAAATCTTTATGAAAAATAAACAAAAAAAACATAAATATATACAAGATTTACACTAAAAGAAGAAAAAAGAGATTAAATTTCATAATCTAGGTTTTAGAAAAATCAAATGAAATCAAGCAAAGAAAGAAACACTAATTCGATAATATATACATCATTTAAAGAACACTAGGTAGGTGGTAGAATTTATCTTCTTCACATCATCTTCTTTCTATAGACACTTAACTTTCTCTACACTTTCATGGCCGACCCATGCCCATCTTCTCGCTAGTATATCTCTTCGTACAAGCTTACTTAACACACAAAATCAATACCATTAGGATTTTGACATTCTGAAGTGCTAGAAAAATACAAACTTTGCTTTTAACTCTTTAAGAAATCTTAAGATCGAAGTATGACATTCAAGTATCCCTAACAAAGCTTCCAATAACCCAACACTTATCTCAATAACCCAACACTTATCTTCTCTACTAAAATTAGACTCACCATAACGCGACACCATAACCTGTACCAAGCTACTCGTCTTTATTGTAATTACTACTCGCCATTCGACCTAGATCTGCACTTCGCACATGTGACCTAACTAACCCGTGTCTAAAAGAGTTGCTCAATTCTCTTTGCCGCTCACCTTTATTATAGGATACACGGTTTTATGTTAGTGATAACACATTTGGATTTTTTTTTTCATTTTTTTTGGAAGAAGAAGAAGAAGCAGTAAGAAAAAGAGAGAAGGGGCGCGGGGGGGGGGGAAGGGAGGGGTTAAGACAGAGAGAGTGGAGAGAGTGGGGAATGAAAAAAAGAATAATTATGATATCGTAAAAAATTAAATTTTAATA